>JAJVDC010000149.1:0-95174 GCA_021436925.1 Neofusicoccum ribis | reverse complement strand
ACCCTAACCCTAACCCTAACCCTAACCCTAACCCTAACCCTAACCCTAACCCTAACCCTAACCCTAACCCTAACCCTAACCCTAACCCTAACCCTAACCCTAACCCTAACCCTAACCTGTTAATTTGAAGTGGAGCGTCCAAGAAAACTGGAACCGGAAAGAACCGCTTGATGCAGGGAACGGTTCCAGGTTGCCGGTGGAGTCCGATCCCGCTGCAAAGGAGCCGACAGTACATTCTACGATCTCCGGTCGTACCCGTGCCTAAACAGGAAAAAAGGTCCGAAAGCAGGTAAGAGTCCATTCAGGGAGGCACACGCACATACCAAGTCGGGATGTGGAGGACGCGATCGACTTTCTCTGCCCTAGTACCGGAGCACGGCTTAAGAGAATGAAGGTCAAGCAGGCACTCAGGGCTGAAACGTAAGAAACATCCTCCATAAGAGACTCGGACTCGTTAAATGTGTGGCCAACTAGGCTCGGTCGATGTCGATATAGGAGCAGATCCAGCAGAGTCTACTCTTGGCGGCTCGTTCCTTTTAGCAGGGGTAGCTTCCAGGAAGAGCGGCGGGCATGAAATCAGATCCCAATGTACATAGATGTATGCCATTATGTGCTTCGAAACGATTTCTAGATTGTATAGATATGCCTGGCTTTTTGTCATCTGTGAACCGAAACTACGCTCAGCCAGTAGAGAGCGAGACACGCCGCCATCTTCCCTGTCCTCCCCTTCTCCTCATTATCCTCATTCCGTACTTAAGTGCCCTATGCCCAAAGCTCGCGCTGAAGAAGTGTCCGACCGCCATATCGACGTTTCCCGTTATAGTGACCAGTCCCTACGACTACGTGTATTCCATTACTTGGCTAGTTTCAATGCAGACGCTCTCAAGAGTCTTATGTCTCTGCAAGTACATTAAAAGCATCAGAATGTTCCAATGCGTTTATGACTACCAGAGATCTCCGGCTCTATCTGTTAATATTTTAGGCGTCTTGATCAACTCTTTTGCTGTGGTAGCCCCAGAGTTCGATGATGGCCGCCTCCAATAACATGAAAGGCCCGTGCCTCATAGCTGCAATCTCATCAAGGCGTGGGGGGTATCCAGCCGATTCTCTCGATCGGCGTGCGTATCCACGTCCTCGTCCCGGGGCTGAGAGCGTGGTGGATGCCCGAGATGAGATGGGTGACCCATCCGTGGAGGTACCAAGCGATGTCGAGTTCCTTCAGCAAGACGACAAAGTAAGCGAAGATGGTGAGTGCCATGGGCTCGTGCTGGCGCAGGCAGTCCAGGAACTCGTCGGACAGGCGGTACAGCCAGACGAAGATGGCCTGCGTCGACACGCGGCCGACGGCGCTGCGCTCGGCGGCGACGGCGTGGTACGACCGCGACAGGTTGTCGATCTCGGCTCTGTAGACGTCGTCGGAGCCGGCGCGGCGGTGGCTGTCCTCCAGGTAGGCCAGGATGAAACGCAACTCCTGCACGAGGGCGTGCTCGCCCGCCGGGTCCGGCAGCGACCACCACGACACGCAGCGGATGCCGACGTCGAACGGCACGGCGGCGGGCCCGTTGCGCAGCACCTCGCTGTTGGACTCGATGATGATGCGCGTGGCGCGGGTGTGCAGCAGCGTCCCGGCCGTGCCCTCGGCGTCGAACGCCAGGAAGTCGCCCGGTCGCGGGCCCTTGCCGAGCAGGTAGAAGGCGGCCAGGATGGAGAAGACGTAGGTGGCGTGGCAGTTCGAGTCGTCAATCGACTCCAGCAGCGGCGTCGCACTGCGCAAGGCCAGGTCCCAGTAGACGTCTGCTTGGGCGAGGTAGTGGTGCCGGCTTTCGGGCCGGAAATGCGCGAGGTGGAGGGCGGAGACGGAGAAAAGGCCGTTCAGGAGGCATGGCCACCCGAAGGATATTTTGGGGACGTCGACGCGCCAGAAGGGGAACAGGACCGGGTTGGACGAGAGGCTCTGGGCGGTGGACGTGTGGTAGTTGTGCAGCAGCTCGAGCTCGGCGATGCTGTATTGCGGAAGGCCGTGGCCAGGGCTGTGCGCGAAGCTGGGAACCGGACATAACGCCGGGCTGGACGGGCCCGCCGAGGGGGCAGCCGGTTGCTCGGTCGGCGTGGAACTCGGCCCTGTGCTGGTGGCTGCCGGCGTGGCGGTGCGCGAGGCCAGCAGGCTTGGAACGGCACGCATTGCCTGGGCATTGTAGTCGCACGCCACCGAATGCCGGGTGCAATTCGCGCAGGATGGCTTCTGTTCGTCGCACTGTACGTTCGCACCCGTAAACACGAGGCTTCCAAGCGGATGGCAAAGCCAGGGCCGCGGGGCTTGAGTGATGATGTTCCTTCTTTCACTGCTTTTCGATACCCCTTGCTGATTTTACTAGTCCTCGGAGTTGTCCTTCTTACGGCTGGCCTGGTCCTTTTCCTCCTCCCCTTCACTATCGCGGGCTCGACGGACAGTGACTGGAAGACTGCCTCTATAATCGTGATGCTTGTGGTCGGTATCGTCTGCCTGCTTGCCTTCGCCGCGGTCGAACACTGGGTCGCTCCAGTGCCCTTTCTCCCATGGGAAATGCTTGCGACAAGGACGGTGCTCGGCGCTTGCCTTGTGGATGCCACTTACCAAATTGCATACTACTGCTGGGACGACTACTACACGTCGTACCTGCAAGTTGTTTATGGGGTGAGCATCGAGACCGCCGGATACATCAGCAGCATCTTCGACGTGGTCTCCGGAGTCTGGCTCTTGGGCGTAGGACTGAGCATCAAGATGACGGGCCGCTTCCGATGGCTTCTTCTCTGGTGCGTGCCGCTGTACCTGCTTGGAGAAGGGCTGATGATCTACTTCCGGCAGCCGCACTGGTCGGTGGGCTACAACATCATGTGCCAGGTGTTCCTTGCTCTGTCCGGCGGCACCATGATCATCGTCCAACAAGTTGCAGTCTTGGCTGTGGCCGACCACAACAACGCGGCGTCGGCGCTTGCGTTCCTCAACTTGTTTGGCAACATGGGCAGCGCGGTCGGAAGCAGCATTTCGGGAGCCATCTGGACGCACACACTGCCTGCGGCATTGCAGCGTCTCCTTCCGGAGTCGGCCAAGGCGGATTGGGAAACCATCTACGATTCGCTCGATGTCCAGCTAAGCTACGCCAGAGGGACACCGGTCCGACACGCCATCAATCTTGCGTACGCCGAGGCGCAAAGCAAGATGCTGATTGCTGGCACCGCCATCATGGCGCTTTCGCTCGGCTGGATGTTCTTGATCAAGGACTTGAAGGTGACCAAGACGCAGACCAAGGGCGTCTTGTTCTAGACTTTGCCGCTGGATGGGATTTCGGTGTGCGTTCGGGTGTTCCCGCGGCTCCGGCCGGCGTGGAACGAGAAGCAGATATGCCTGTACGCGTGGAACTATAGATGCGGTGTACTGTAGCAGGGGTGGAGTAACAAAGTTATCTGATCCGACTCCGGCGGCGTAGCGTGCCATGGCTCTGGGTTTCCAGCTTCGGGACGTGCGCGCCTTAGCAAGCTTGCGCAGCTTGGCCCTGCTCTCCCAGATCTCGTCAAAATCCGTCAATCCTGGCCAGTTTGCGCCGATGCTATGACTCGCAGACGGCGGGCACGCAGTGCGCCGCTCAGGCTTGCAGGGGCCCACGCGGCCAGGTGCCGGGGGCACCCAACGCAGCAACGTCTTCTCGCTTTCCTCGGCTAGGTAGCGGATCTGATAGCGGCAGCTGCCGGCGCTTCCAGCCACGCCACCTGCGTGCAACACCCGTCTAGCCGCTTTGTCGGAAAAAACTCAGCCGCTCGGCAGCACGGCCGCGTGGAGCTGGCTGCGGTCGCGGCCCATGCAACCGTCCAGATCAGATTTGCTGGCTGTCGGTCGATCTTCGCTGCCACAGCGGGGCGGAGGGGCCTATGTCGGAGCCGTCTTCAGTGGCAGCCGATCATCCTCGCACGTGATGCACTGCCTGTTACATTAAGCCTGTTCCTCCGTCGTCCTATCGGCTTCCTCGACATCCCAACCGTCGCCTCTCCCGCCCAGCCCCACCATGTACTCCAAGTTCTGGCCCAAGGGCGGTCTTCCGGGCATTCTCCACCACTACGTACGCCACCTTCCCCGCGCCTGTCGAGCCTCGCTAATTGCGATGGCATGCAGACCGAGACTCTCGTGACGTTCGAGTTCACCTCCAACGCCGTCCGCAAACCGCACAGCCTGGTCTTCGTCGGCGGTTTGGGCGATGGCCTCGGCACAACTTCCTACATGGCCGACCTCGCGCGCGCTCTCCAGCCAACGGAATGGTCGCTCTTCACCTTGAACTTCTCGTCGTCCTATGAATCATGGGGTCTTGGCCATCTTGACAGAGACACGGACGAGATCGCCCAATGTCTTCACTACGTCAAAGAGTACAAAGCAAGCAGGTACGGCAACGGCAAGCTTGCCCTCATGGGCCACTCGACCGGGAGCCAGCACGTGCTGCATTACCTGTATCGGCCAAACCCGCACACGACCATCCCGGCCTTCGACTCCGACCTCCAGCATATCACGCGTCTGCCACTCGACGGCGCAATCATGCAGGCACCCGTGTCAGACAGGGAAGCGATCCACCTGGTCCTGCAGGAGGGCTGGTTGGACAAATCCCCAAGCGAGGTTCAGGCCGTGTTTGAGAAGCTGGTGGCCATGGCCAAAGACGCTACCCGAGAGAACAAACCCTGCGATACCCTGCTGCCGCTGTCAATGACGTCTCAGATCGGATACCGAAACACTCCGCTCACCGCTCGGAGATTCCTGAGCCTCGTCAGCCCGGGGAGCCCGCAGTCGCCGCGGGAGGATGACCTGTTCAGCTCGGATCTGAGTGGCGAGCACCTGAAGACGACGTTTGGGATGATTCAACGCCAGCAGCTGCTGAAATACAAGTTGATGGTCATGATGTCCGGAGCCGATCAATCCGTACCAGACTGGATCGACAAAGAGAAGTTGCTGTCGAGGTGGAAGAACGCCGCCGACCACAACGGGGAATTCCAGATCTGGGATCAGGACTTCAGTGGAGTCATATCCAATGCTTCCCACGCTCTGAGCAATGATGACCAAGCCGGGCCACGGAAGGATCTTACAGAGAGGGTGCTGGGGTATTTGTACGCGTCAGAACAGGTGTGATGAAGCCCTGTCGGAAATTAAATGAAGTGATATACTTCGGTGTACTCTACCTATGCTTCCATCTTCTTTTCGTGATAGTACAGCAAGAGTCGGCATTCCATTGTAGCAACAAAAATACTCCAGCCAAATATAATTGTCTTTTCTACTGCTCTCGCTAATCTATCCAGATCATATTCTTGACTTGGTATTACGATGCATAAAGTCGTGATAGAATGTCTCTCTTGCGAAAACGCCGCGTTATAAGCCCAACGAAGAAGCAGCTGTACCAAACGAACCACAGCCTCCGCGCTTCCTCAAACCCCTCCTACAAACAGGCCCCCCAACACCACCGCCAGCGCAAACAACTCCCCACCAGCCACCCTCCCCCTGCCGCCCGCCACCGCCGCACTACCCGACGACGGCAACCCCGACTCAGACGACACCGCCGCCGACGTCCTCCCACCCCCACCCAACCCGGAATCGATGAACCCGCCCAGCCCCTCCCCCGTCGCAGCCGCGCTCGTTGCAGCCGCCCCTCCCACCTGCACCACCACCGTCCGCCCCGCCCCATCTGTCGTCATCACCAGCGTCGCTCCCGCCCCGCCCGCCACCGTCCCGCCCGCCGCCAGCGTCTGCCCGCCGACGACGTACGCGCCGCCCGGGCCCGGCGCGACCGTCGACCCGAAGACGACGAGCGGCGCGGGCGAGGCGTAGGCGACGGTGCTGCTGCCGTCGACGACGACGACGGGCGCGCCCGCGGCGTCGGTCGTGAGCGCGATGACGTCGCGTCCAAGCGTGAAGGGCGGCGAGCCTGGGGCGAGGGTGGCGCCGGAGACGACGTAGGCGGAGCCGGAGGGGGCGAGGGTTTGGCCGTTGGCGAGCGTGAGGGTCGGGGGCGCGGGAGCGGAGGGCAGGGCTGGGGATGGGGGCGGCGGGTAGGGGATGGTGCTACTGGGGCCGATGAGGATGATGGACGAGCCCAGGGCGTTGGTTGTGAGGGCGATGATGGTGGTGGGGGAGCCGTCGGTACCACTGAACGTGAGGGCGGGGGAGTCGGGAGCGAGGGTTTGGCCGGAGACGATGTAGGCGGGTCCGGATGGGGTGATGGTCTGGCCGTCGGCGAGGGTGAGTGTCGGGGGTTCTAGTGATGCTGCTAGGGCTGAGGAGGGTGGTGGTGGAACGGCGGTAGGGAGGGTGATGGTGCTGCTGCTGCCGATGATGATGGCTGGAGGCTGGCCATTGTCGAGGCCCTGGGTGGTGCCTTGTGGTGCGGGATCATTGGCTGTGGGGACCATGATCGGGGTGTTGTCGACCACGGCGGTTTGTCCAGCTGTGAGAGTGGTTGAGCCCACGATTACGGCGGGGACGCTTGTGCTACTCCCGGAGATGACGGTCGGGATAACGGTCGGAACAACAGCCACGCTACTTGAGCCTACGGGAATGTTCTGGACGGGCTGCGAAGACTCCTCTGCGCCTCCTGGAACTTGCACAGATGTGTCTGAAGGAGGTGGCAAGACTGTTCCGACCACGGTGGATGGCTGGGGAGCTGCGGGAGATTGTCCAACCTCTGAAGTCTCACCCGGACCAGGCACATTCACGGTTGTGTCTGAATCAGGCGGGAGGTCTGCACTGATTTCAGTGGACGGTGGCGCAGGACCTTCCGGAGGCTGGGCAGGTTCCGAGGTCTGATCTGGGCTTGGCGCTTGCACGGTCGTTTGTGACGGACTTGGCAAGGCTGTCGGAGCTGTGGTGGATGGCGCGGGAGACTCCGGAGGGCTTCCAGGCTGCGCAGTAATCGTAGGGAAGTCGGTACGCGCTGTGGATACGGGAGAATCGCCAACAGTGGAACGTGTTGGTTGAGCTGCGTCCTCATCGCCTTCGTACGACACCGAAGAAACAGTCAGAATCGCTGCCGTCGTCATATAATTGACCGGAACGGAAACTGAATGCATGCAGCGGGGGAATGCCGTTTCATCCGGGAATGAGTCCATCAGGAACGCAGAAAACTCTCCCACGGGATCCCGCTCAGTGAGGCACCCCCAGTTGATGCCCCGAATGTCATCATAGATCCCTGATTGAGTGCTAAACCCGCCAGGCTGCCGCAGGCGTGTTCTGGTGCCAGTAAAGAACCACTCGTTGAAATCAGGGTGCGACTTGAGAGTCACATCACGTCTGGTCTGCGGACAGGTAAGGGCCAGCCAGTAATCCGTGCCATAGTCTCCAAGCTCCTGCGGATAAGTTCTTTATGTTGTTAGCGTACGTACAAAGCCCGTTATGCGAGTTAGACATACAACGTCGTCGTGGTGTTGTCAAATAGTGTGATAGGACAAATCGCAGTGCCGGCTTCGTTTGTGAGCTGCGGCGTATGATTCCCAGGCAGCCCTATCGTATTTGTAACGGTTCTGGTTGTGTTTCTACGCGTGTTGATGACTGTGATGACAGGAGCATATGTAATTGTCTCCGTAAACTTGACTGGTCTCCACACCCATTGCTGATAATCCGGCCCATTGAGGTGACAGGAGGTCCAGCAGGTCGATGCAGTGCCTGTTAGTGGAAAGGTTGACGACGTGCTATTAATCGGCGCAGTAGTTGCTTGTGGGGCAGTTGACAGAGTGGTGTCAATCGGCGTAGTGCTTGACGGTGTAACAGTTGGCGACGTTCCATTAAGCGGTGCGGCTATTTAAGACATTAATATCCCGATCTGCAACTTCTATCGGGAATGTGCAAGCATACCCTGCTGGGGGAACGCATTCCCAACTGTAAACACTAAAGTAACCGCCAGCGCTACAGCACTGAAGTACATACTGAGCCACAGATTATAGGGTGGAGTATAATATTGTCGAACACAGCGAACGCACAGACTGAACCAGCAGGACAAACAGACCGGGTGCGAGGGTACTCATGGAAATGTGCAGAGGGGCTTTTGAAGTACGCAGCTTTGTGTCTCGGCAATATCTGGGCATCAGCAGCCACAATATAAAACGTTTCCCCGTTTCTGGCTCGATCTCGGCGCAGAATCTACAGCAAGAGCCGTGGATACGCACAAGGATTTCTTTTGAACAATAAGAGCCGCATGATTGAATATGTAAATGGCATTCTCCGCTAGAGCCGCATCGTGCTGTCTGGTGCTAGAATCAATGCGGTTCTGTGATAATTACGCTGGGATTGGATCCCAGTGGAGCACAAGGCGGCGAAATGCAGGAAGTCAGCGGAACGCTAAAAAAAAAGAGGCATGCGGGAAATACCAAAATGGAAAGTCGTCCGACCGGAGGAAGGCAGCACAGCCGAGGGCCCGCCCGAAGATTCGAGCCTGGGGCCAAAAGATCCAGCAGGCCGTTTCTTCGTATTCCACAGGGTATTGGCACTCGGAGTTGGAATCCCCGAAAGTGGGCCTTTGCCTGCCAGAAAAAGCGTCGCGAGCTTTTACTCGCCATCCGCAGAGATAGCGGCAACTCTTCATTGTTACACCGTTGGACAAAATAGGCAGCTAATTGGGAAGAATGCATGAGGCGGCGCTGTAAGCTCGTAATTTGATCGTGGACGATCCTGATACGCAGCGGAGCATTGTCACACGAGGCTGAGCGCAAGACAGACTGAGGCTGTAGGCTACAGCTCGCTTGCGCTACGCGATCGAGCCCCTCTTTTCTCCAAGTTCCCTTCACAGCGCGCATCTCCAGAGTTCCCACCTTCGCCTGCACCATCATCTTCACTCCTCCACGCTGAACCAGCGCTGCACTCTCATCCACGTCTTCGAGGCTTTGCATCACACCTAAGCCGTTTGATAGCGCACCAGTGGTTCCTTGAAAATAGATTCAAACGTCAGAGTTTGTAGGTACTTGGACCCTCTACAGTGTTGGTTGCGAGGATCGAGGGCACGGAATGCGTGTGTGCATTGATTGATTACGGAGAAGGCAGAAGCACCAAGAGGGTTAACGGGATGCTGTAAGAATACAGTACGAATGGTTCCCTCCGCAGAAGTGTTCATTTGCCCTTCCAATTCTGTTCAACCATCTCCTTGACAGTCAAGGTTTTGATGTCGGGGAATCTCTCATTGAGTGTGTTCTCTGTGGGCAGGTTGTAGTAACCCTGGACAAGCCAGTTTTCAAAGACGCCGCAGAAGTGTCTCAAGTGCTCCCATGGCATGATTTCAGCAGCGGCTTCATGCCCGGGCAGCTTCGTGATCTCAAACCTTTCCAACTTGTCTGGGTCCTCGTAATGAACCTTGAACTTTGTACCTGAGCACGAAATTCATAAGCAACTCGGCGTTCTTAACTGTGAACAAAACATACCACGGGCTTCTTCGGCAAGCTTGACAAACTCATTCCATGTGGTCCTGTCGCCAATGACAAACAACTCCTCAGGCCATTCAGCCAGATCGAGTGAAGCGGAAACAAACTTTGCAACGTCAAAGGAATAAGTGAAGACGATGGGTTCGTCTCCGGTGCCGGGAATAGCGGCTGTCTTGTTTGCAACATCCAGGACGAAAGTCAATGGTCCTTGATAGGTCTTGATGTGCGGCCTACCGAAGTAGTCAAGGAAGTGGCCATTGTAGATTGAAGTAAATTCCAAGTTAGTTTTCCTCGACTCCTCCACAGCTTCAAGCGAGAATCTGATATGAGGCAGGAGCTGTGTCGCACTTGAGCTTGTGTAAGCATTTTCGGGAAATACGGGTGAGTATCTGGTGCGGCAACTGACTTGGAAGGGACCGGAATGCCGTATTCGCTGACTATAAATCGCTTGGTCGACGATGATTTGTCTGCAGCTTTGATAAGGTTGATCTGGCTTTGGCCTGCAGTTTCGTCCATGACCATCAAAGCACAAATGACGGTGTGGACCTGATTCTCCTCCAGGGCGGTTCTCAAGTTATTCACATTGCTGTAGTCAACAGCAATGACGGGAACATCTGTATTACCGGAGGCCTATCTTCCTTTAGCGTACTGACCAGCCAGATGCGTTTGCCCTCATACCTTGCGAGAGATGACGACGACTTCGTGTTTCGCGTCGTTTTGCAAAACTTCGGTGATGGTCCTGCCAAGATTGCCGAGGCCTCCTGCGACGGCGACTTTGACCATCCTGCAAAGTCTGTAGGAGTTGAGCAGTACAGGGTAGAAGTTTCAAGTTTGAAATTTGGCCTGAATAGATAAATCTGAAACCAAGGCGGGCAACTCTTTTTATATAGAGCGCAATGATCAATTAGCTCCGAAGTTGGAGCGGACTTGGTATTGGCATTCTTTCTGGGCAATCTGGGTTTACTCAGCTGATGTGTAGTGATTGGATGGCCAAAGAAGGCGTGACATAAGGGCTTACGCTGCGGGTCCACAGAAGCAAATGACGGGCAGCTCCTACGATTTGTCATCAACAACAGGTTGCGTTGAGGCTTGTCTCGTTCGGACGGGTTTCGTCCGCTGAAAATCGAACCGAATTCTCCGGGCTCGTTTTCCGTGTGTTTGCGAATTGACCAGGGGGCAATTACGGCAGAACTTATTGTAGAGAAACGAGAGAGGATGATGTGAGGAGGCCTATTTCCATATGGAATGACCACGATAAGTGATAGCATCAAGTTGGTAGTTGAGGACATCCACATTGAGTATGATGGCGTGTGTATGTAAACCAATCCTTGTGGTTGTCGTAGAGCAGCGGTCTCGAAATGGAAGAGTCTACCTATACCGTTTTCCCTCTACCGGCATTTTTACCGTACCGCTCGTGATGCAGCAGTGCCCAATACTACTGTCATAACCAAACTCTCCCTCAGAGACTTCACCCCACTGAACTTCCTTTAACGAGGCGTCTTCATCCCAGCTGGGCCGATGGCATGCCGCTGCAAGTAATACGTACTTCGCTGCTGGTCTTGTGGCCTCTTCACACGCAGACCTTTGCGGCGATAAGCGTAGGATGCCCACTCTCGTGACGAGGCCATGCTGGTTCACTGGCATGTAGCCAATTGATGTTGAGGGTTTTGGGGTGTTCGCTAAAAGGACCAAGGAAATTTGAGATAGAGACTGTGATCCACTTATTATTGCATGTGGAAGTGTAGCCCCGATGCCCATCGACTATAGGCCAGCTACCGAAATGTCTTGGAATTCGTCTTTTGACCTGAGGTTCTGGGCTGCGGTGATGAGGAGGGCGGAGCCACCGCCAATAAATTGCAAATCTTTGCAGGTTGTCAGAACATCCTCGATAGTCTCGATTATCTTCAAGAATACTGAGCGTAAAGGAAAACCTACCAACCGATAGCGAACATCCATTCTTGTGGAGTAGCGGTCGATGCCCAGTGATTTGAGTACTCTTCACGGCGATAAGTGTACGGCTTTGCGACCCACGGCTCAACGTTCGGGCAGTCCATCAGTATTTCGAACCCCCATTTGCTAATCATGCACATTCCTGGCGTCTCGGGGTCCGGTCGATCGAGGAACGAGGCCACTCCATCCCCGATGGTGACGAGTGTGGGATCACTAAATTTCCACAAAACAATGACCATGGACATAAATTTAATGGAGTTACAAACAATCACCACCACACAAAGCCTCATGTCGTAATTGAGCTGGCAGATTTTTGGAGGCCCCGTCTCACCAAATAAAAGTCTACGGTGCTCCAGTTGAAGAGCGGAAGACACAGAGAGCTCGATAATGAAAATATCTAAGCAAGTATGAACCTGTACTCTCTCTCGTTAATCTTCTGCAAACATGCCGCCATACGCCACGCCCTCGCCTCTACTAGCGATAGCTTCTCAGGTGGCGCGTCCACCGGCTTTTCAAACCCATGGAACAGGAATGGCAGTATTGAAGACTTCCAGAGCAAGCTGTTGCGCCGGTGGCTCTCTACGACAGCTGCCTGAAGCAGAATTGCAGTGATGAAAACCAAGGTCGCCGGAAGTATCAACCACGGCCAGCGCACGTGCACAAAGGTCTCGTTGTGAAAAGCCTGCCCGATAACTTCCGTGCCGTTGTCGGATGACTGCATCACATTCGTCATGCTGGTCGCGATGTCTGCCATTGTCTGGGAGATGTTCGTGGCGAAAAGGAGAATGGGCGCGACCTGGAAAGCGGGGGCTTCCTCGTTGAAGGACGCCAGCTGCGTGACGAGCAGATTCTCGAGGAGCTGGCGTGCGATGTTGTAATCAGCCGTGTGGACAAAGAAGGTCCTGTTCCCTTGCCACGTGCCGTCCGGCGCTTGCAGCGAGGCGTAAACCCGGTCGCCAACGTATGCCGGAGTCCAGCTACCGTTTGAGAAGGCGTTGAGTGGGGCGCTGACGAGCCCGCCTTGCTGCAGCACCCCTTTGCTGACACTGAAACCGGAGCACTGCTGTGCGCACCACTCGAACGAACATTCGGAGATGTCGGGCGGGAGCACGCCGTCTTTGTCGACATTTGCTGTTGGCGGGGACCGGAGGATTCCGAGCCGCAGTAGCGGTGCGTTGTCGTCGGCAGATATAGACATCGCGCTTGAGTTGAGATACGTGTATGTACCGTTGCCGCCCAGGCCAGTTGTGGCGGTGATTGTGATATTTGCGGGAGTGGTGTAGTCACAAGTCTGCATGGACGAGTCGGGATCTCTGTCGCCGCAGTCCTTTTTGGTCTCTTCCGTCACATTCATGCAGCTTCCGCAGACTCCAAGCTTCGTCAGTTCTGGCCACGTGCAATTGCCTGTGGAGCAATGGAACGTTGGGGTCAAGGAAATTCCCAGGAGCCCGTTCACGATTGCTGTCTGCATGTCCACACCAGCGAAATTTGCTGTTCTCCCAATTAGCCAGAAGCGTGCGGGGAACCTCCACATAAAGCACGTACATTTGGCAGTTGCGGCATCCATCACAGTGCCAGAGTCATAAGTCCGGGCGATGGGTGTTGTTGCTCCCTCGATCTCAGCAGTGGGAACTGACCGAAGAGGATAGCTGATGATCTGCTGCATAAAAGGATCAACAGCAAGCGCTGCAATCATAACCACGGCAGCCGCAAAGGCAATCAGGTCCTGCGAATTTATACGTGACTGCCAGAGAAAGATCAGGGAACCCAATGGACCCCGACTTGCATCGTCGAACAGTTGCAGATCGTATAAGCGGCGCCGATTCTGCGAAAAGTAAATCCACTTTGCTTGACTGATGCACTCAGTAATTGGCAGTATCATAGTCGATTTCGAGACTGCTGCAAAGATGGATACAAGTGAATTCGGACTGATCGATGACCTCCACCAAGACAACGGCTTTCCATCCAGTATTCGCAGAACAATGGCGATGGCAATCACAGTGACCAGGCTCAGTACTAGGCTCAAGATCTCCCACGTCCAATGATCTTTCAGCCTTTGTATTCTCGTGGCCTTAGGTGATGACGTTCCTTCTCGGTGGTGAAGTTCGTCTTTAGCTGAGTTCGGTTTGCTCGATTCGAGAAGATCATCCCCGTAGCTGGTATGGCTTCGGCCGATATCAATCGACGAGTAACTGCTGTGGGCGTTCATGTCCAGATACGCTCCGTCGGTTTCCGAACATAGCAAAAGAAGGGTAGAAAAGGATGCTGTCGAAAATTCCGCCTGAAGACATTCTTCAGGCCCGTATTCGTGCTATTTTGAACTGTGCTATGGCGGATATTGCCTGAATTACCCCTGCTGATAGCTCTTCGCCGCTGTGAGATATACTACGTCATCTCACTTCGCGCAGGGCTTATCTGCACGGTGTGAGATTGCGCGCCAGAGACGGTGCCACCATGCAGGATTCTCCTCCGCACAGTGCTGAGAGGTTGGCCATTGGCAGCAAGGATGACAGGGCCTGGAAGATATGACGCCATAATTTGGGGGCCAGGTCTAAGACACCCGAAAACGGCCATAGTCGACTTTATTTCTAGACACAAGCTCTATCCTGATTGGATGAGAACCCTATGCATAACATGGTATCGGATCCGCATATTGGGGTCTTAATTCTGATTGATAACAGGGTGCAGTCGAGAAAACCGGGGTGATTACTCCGACGCAACCACACCCGACGCCTTGGGCGGCTTTTATTCCTAGTGTGACGCCATCCGTCTTGGAAAACAGGTAAGTACTGCTTTGGGGCCGAAAGTGTGCGCTCGTGGCGTCGAGCAAGGTCGCGTCGCCGTTAACATGGCACTTGAAGAACACTCGATTCGCCACGTGACCCTACCGACCGTGCCTTCGCCGGGAAGATAGCAGTCAACACGATAAAGGAAAGAGAATTTCATGAAAGAAGCAGTGGGATAGGAAACAAGGCTCGACTGGAAACAAGACTCGACTGGAAACAAGACTGCCAACGGGGTTTTTGTTGGGCAATCCACCCTCTGTCCAGTTCACGTTGCGACGAAGAAAGGTAGGAGGAAGTTGACTCTGGTAGCTGGATAATTTCCAAGAGCTTGTAATGCGTACAGCATAACGCGTCCTCGTAGATTGAGTTCGAGAGTGGCGAGGACCGCAAGAAATGCCGGAGACACGAATCGTCTGAGGAAAAATCCCATTGGGTTCGTCCCGCTCCCAAACCCCCGTATCGCTTGCCGTCCCGCAACGTTACATGGTTAAGTCTGCTAAAATAGCCAGACGACACTATGATACGCGCAACCCCCTGTGATTAGGCGGTACGGCAGATAATGCAAGCCGGACTTAGCCCCGTCGACACTGCGCGAGATTCGCTGCTGGGCCGAATGAATGAATCGTCAGAAAATGTTGACCTCGACACGGTGTGCAAGCCATAGATAGTAGCGCACAGTGCACGGCCAGAGGCTGCCCGGCACATGCATGGGACACCTTGCGCGCGAGTGAAAAGCTCGGCTCCACGCCTCCAATAAATTAAAACGGCCTCGACGCTTGTTTAGCACCGCCTTAGTCTGGGAACACGACGTCAAAATGAATCAGGCTGTCGTTCTTGTGAAGAGTCCATAATTGATATATTATTTTACACAAAAGCCAACTCCGAGAGAATAGGATATAATGTCGCATCGTCATCAAGGTGTATCTCAAACTCCGTCATATGCGCTTCGCATCAATGTCTACAACTTTAACAAGCCTCTCGTTGCCCGTCTTCGCGGTCCTGTTCTCGCCGTCGAAGAACGGCTTGACCGCAACCTCCGCAACCTCTTCAAACAACCCCTCAACCATGCCTTCTAGTTTTGCTCCACACTCGGTCTGGTGGAGGAAGTCCGGCGATGCGCGGATGTCTGACAGCATCGCCCGGCCCGTGTCGTCGACTGCAAAGTTGACGCTGAACAGCTCAAAGGACTGGGGCAGCGGCTGGAAATGTGCCTTCATCTCGCGTGTTGCAGCAGCGGAGAAGACCTCGCCGGTGATATCGCAGATTTGCGAGAAGACGGACGCCTTCCAACCTGAAGGCACGTCCGGAAGATTCCAGAACTCGCGAACGTGGCCGTCAAAGGTGGAATGCGACGACAGGTCGTCCTCTGCAGATGTCTCCCAAGGAGCACGGAACGGGGAGGTGGCAAAAAGCGCAACCATGGGCCGGTAGACATAGACGCGAAGAGCTCCGACGGCGAGAACGTACGCGCTGACTTGGAATTTCCGACTGGCGAATGTCAAGGGCCTGGAGACGTATCGTTGTGCAATGACGTGGCGCTTGGGAGCGACTTCATCGGTGTACTCCTCCGTGGTGACGGTGATCTGGAACCACGAGCTCCAGCCACCAGACTGTTCGGCGCTGGCGTGGTCTTCATCTCCGTGGCTCGCACCGGGCGTCGACTGCTCGCCAGGGACGAGACTTGTGCCGGTCGAGTGCTCCTTGGTCCTATCGTCCTCGTGCGGCGCGGAGGGCTCGGAGTCCCACTCGTCGAATGCTGCCTGCAGCTCGTCGACTGTGCTGATCAAGCGCAGGTCCTGGGAACCGCCGCTCATGTCCGGCCTGAGCATCCACCACACCCGCTCCGCCGGTGTCTTGTCCTCGTTTGTTTGCAGTGCCTCGCCCAGCGGGGTGTCGTCCAACACATCGTAGATGGACTCGGACGACTGAATCTCGAGGTCGGCAATGGCCTTGACGTTGGTCTTGAGCAGAGAGTTTGGGTTCTTTGCAATCCAGTTTGCGTACGTCTTTCCAAGGAGAGACTTCCGTGTCAGAGCATCGCGGTTGACGTAGGTGCTGATCAGCATGAGCGGCTGGTGGAAAGCCTTGTCGAAGTCCAGGGCATCTTTGGCGCAGATCTGGAGCAGAGGGCCGCCGGGATATTGGCTGATGGAGGTGATGATTTTGTAGGAGTCTTGGGGCAGGCGTGATCTGAAGGCAGCCACAATGAGCGGCTGCACCAGGGGATCCTCGTGGTCGACAAGGCAGTACGCAGTCTTGCGACTGCCGGCAAGTGATATGCTGCCCATGCTTTGGGTGATGGTTTCTGTCATAGTGGCGGGTAGCGGAATATATGTGAAGCGGGTAGGACAATGACACAGTGCAGGAGAACGAGCTTCTGTCCCTGCAAGCACCCCGGATGCGTGTTTCAGGGTATATTTAAGCAGTCCGACTCGCAGTCTTGAAACTCGCGGGGCCTGCCGGATCGGGCTGCAGCAACGCTAGCCCTCGGAACATTGATGGCGCGTGCAACTCGAGATGATCTGGACACGGGTTGACCCGCCCAGTGGGAATTCTGAAACGCCGGAATTGCTGGTTCAGGGTCTGCGCGGGACGATCATCGCTGCGACGCCAGCCGGAACCGGCAAGGCCGTAGATCGGTCCGGTAGTTGGAATGGCTAGATCGCCGCGGGCGTTTCGTGGCGGCCCCGCTGAACCAGGGCTCCCGGCGTTTGTCGTCACCGGCGCCGTTAGCCTCCCGCTACTCCTCACTGCCCGAGTCCGCACTGGGCCGGCGCATGGACGTGCCACGCCTCCCTGTGCTCCACGACCCACCAGAAGGAATCGCTCTACTGCATCTCGGATGGCCGGGAGGCGCGGTGCATTCGGAGCATTCGGAGCATTCGTAAGTGAGTTCGCTGCAAGGCCCGCCATGCCGCGTCTGCCCAGGCGTATACTTACATGTGCCCGAAGGAATCCACGCTACCCACCTCGCTTTCGCGAACTGCGAGCCGCCGTTCACCTCCTGGAGCTGTTGTTGCAAAGGGCGGGCGAAGGGAGCGCTCCCTCCGCCGGTGCCGCCGTTATCCCACCGACCTTGCTCGGAGACACCTGCCGGGCTCGCAGAGCCAGCACCAGCATAGCCTCTACTGTGCCAAAGGGATGGCCGGCCCAACCACTCCACCGCTCACAAGAACAACCTCATCCGCGCAACCTCCAGCACCTCGGTTCGTTCTGCACAATGCCCCGTGCGTAGAACCCGGACGCCGCCCAAATTTCACTCCACGCACGGATTCCCGACGGTGTACTACGTGTACGTAGACAGAGCTTACTTTAACGCCGCCAGCCTCGTGGTCTTCAAGCCACTGGTTATTTCCCTGGCTGCTTACACGTGGCCGCCAAGCTTTTGGAAGCCCTCTTCCTGAGCTTCATCTCCCCTCGTGCTGCCCATCGTCCATGATTAGCGTCCACGCTATGTGCTCTAACAGCACCTCCTGCAATCTTCTATCCAAACTCCCCGGCGCCTATTTATCAATGCTCGAGACATCCCGGTTTTCAACCATGCTGCACAGGCTGGGGCATATCCCGATAGATATTCACAAGGAATAAATCCATCTACTTAGCGGAGCTGGGTGTCAATTGGTTCCAAATTCTGCTTCTCCCAAACGGATTTCTCAATCCGACCAACGCCCTCTCGGACCACATGGTCGCCCTTCCATTTGACCCACAGCACATTGTAGAACTCATATACCGCGTTTGTCTTGATGATATCCTCCCAATAAAGGTCCGCAAGCATGGTACTGGGTTGTCTTTTCCGGTCCTGTCTCGCGCTGCCTCTCGATACAGCGACGAGCTCACACGGATCACCGAACGGCGCGTCCTGGCTGTCAACGTTCAGAAGGAGAACCCCACCCCACCTTCCGTTTTTGTCTGCAATAAGAACCATGGTCTGCGGCACACTCTTGAACGTGCAAGGTGCCATGGTAAAAAATGCTCGGCTACTGCGCAGGCGGAGATACGGAGGCCACGTCCTTTGCTCATCTTCAGGCGGCATCTCGGCTGCCGCCGGAAGACGGTACCGGAACAGAACGCCAGGCGCCGACTGGTTTGTGTAATGCGTGCTCCGCTCAGTGGTCTCGCACGTCCATCCCGTCGGGGCTGCGGGCTGTTCCTCCCCCCGTGCTCGCCAAAGGTGATAGTGGTTTCGTATCCTCCGCTCCTGGCCGTTTCGGGGCCCCACATGGACCCAGTCGACAAGCGGATCCACCCTGAAGTCTTGCACCATCCTGAGACTAGTGGCCGTTGCCCTGACATAACTCTGGACAGGGTCGCCCGCTGTCCCATTGACCCGCCCGTGCCAACCCAGCCACGACCAGCTCGGAAGGGAGTACCCGTTGTCTGCGCTGGGTTTGACCCGTCTCTTCAGGGGCTCGTTGGCCCACCAGAGCAATGTGAGGTCGAAGAAGAGCTCGGGCAGGCCGTAGAGAAATCCTGCTGGGAAAGATCGCTCGATCACCCTCTCCACGCCGCCGAAGGCCACGTGTGCGTCCTCCTGGAAGGACAGCTCCCTCCAGTTGTAGTTGTAGCAGAACAGTTCCCAAGAACCGAGGTCCGGCCATGTCAGAAACGGCAATTCGAAGAATTCATCGGCCTTCCCGCTGTCGGGCTCCCCGCGCATTTGCTCCTTCCAGAATGCAGCTTGACAAGCCCAGAACACCGTCTCGTTGGCGAACACGAGTTGTCTCGCGGACAGACTGAGCTCTTGGTAGGTCCATCCTCTGGTGTGGTACTTGGATTCGTAGCCGACGTCAGTCTCGGTGACAAGGGGACATTGCGGCAGATCTACTGTTTGCTGGAGAATCGCCCGCGCGAGCCCGACCCCTCGGAGTCCGTGGTCGGCATTTTCGCCATCTGCAGCAACAATGGTGCAGCACGCGTTCGCATAGACAGCGTCCATTCGACTGATGACGGCATGCTTTCCCGGATGGTCTTGGATGATGCAGAACCGGTCCACCCACAGATAACGCTCGCCAAGCGCACGCACGAGGCTGATGGAATCACGAATTGTCCGGGGGATCTGGAACACAGAGTCCTTGGCAGTAAAGGCACCCTTCTTCTTCAGGTCCTCCACGTTGGATATCCTGGTTTCGAGGATGTCCGGGATGTAGCCCCACAGGTACGACAAGGCGAAGTACTTGGTCGCACCCGGACGTTGCACCAAGCAGCCATGCTCGGTGTCAATGAGCAGCAGCTCCTTCAATGGGTCCACTGTTTGCCAGGTTGGAAGATTGTGGCATCTGCCATGGTGGGATTCATTGCAGATATCCAGCCACTTCCGAAGCCTCTTTATGTCGATATGCGGGCTGTCTACCTTCAGAAAGTCACACGGTTGGCTTCCCACAGTACGCAAGTTATTGAGCCACTCAAAGTCAGCTCTTCCGTCATGGTAAACGTTCAGGGAGAGCCTTTTTTCATGACTGTGTATGTCAATATGCAGGCCATCGTTGGAATGCTTGTCGATGCGTGCTTGGTCGTAAACATCCATGATCTGCCGACAAGACGGGCAAACCCCAGCTCTATGGCGGATTTCGTGAACTGGACCCAGATCAAACCCCTCGCTATTATCGATACAGTTGCGGAATGAGCTTGAAATGAGGCTGCATGTTTTGCAAGACATAACGGTCGGCCTGAACAGTGTTTGGGGGAAGGATGCGGGCAGAGGAAGGGAGAAACAGCTTGAAGAGAATTTTTGTTTTTTGTGCTATATGTGATGGTGTGAGCCACGTCAGGATAAGCCGAACAAGAAGCGAATCAAAATCGAACACGTGGGGCTGCTCTGAGGGAAGATTGCAGCCCATCCTGCAGGGCTGATGAGCCACTGCTCACCCTGCCACTTGCGGCCGAGCTTCCATCTCACTACGCATACTTTGTGTTCCCTGAGAGATCATCCCCATGTATGTGACTGTTTAACTGAACTAGCTTTCGATAAATGATTGTGGTCATCCGAAGTTCTCCGTGATATGAGAACGAGACAACGAAACAGATTGAAACCCAACTCAAAGGCTGAATGGCACGCGTGTATTATCAATGCGAAGGAAATCATCTTCATCCTGTGTTGAATACGATAACCACCCGAGCCCGTGTTTCATGGCTGGCCACTATCGGGGGTGGTCAGCGTGTAGACATAGGATCCCGCAATTGTGAACACGTCGTTGCCTCGCGTTTCGCCAGTGTTCGTGGCCTTCTGGGCAATGTCCGAGACCTAGGCACGTCAGCGCAAATACCAGACCGAGGCTTTGAGTGAATGCATACAATTTGGCTGTACAGAACGCAGCGAGTACCTTGAGCAACACCGTTCTTTAGGGGGATGTATGCATTGAATGTGTTCTGTAATCTGTCAGCTCAGTACCTTTGAGCAGTGAGGGAGTCACTTACGCAAGCCGTATACGAGCCACCGCCGGAATGGAGTTTGTTGTAGGCCGTGTTCTCTTGGCAGTCCGCAGCGCATATGGCGGGATCAAAGGCCGATTGATCATTGTGGTCAATATACTGGTAGTAGCTTCCGTCCTGGATCGCTGCATTGCCGATAGACACCGGTCCCGTGAAGTCCGGAAGAGTCTTATCGGGAATGTTCTGGTATCTGTTGTACCCATTGGAAGCAGCCACGGCAACTCGGAAGCTCGCCTGCCACGAGCCATCGTTGGTCGCATTGGCTATGTTGATTGGGTAGCCCCAACGTGTGCAACTGATGGCTCCTGTAGATGGAGGATCAGTGCAGACGCTATACGCGGGACGGAGAACAGGATCGCGCTCGACGTAGATGTTGAAGCCGCGGCAGAGATCATCTTGGTCGCAGAACGCAGCACACTGGTTCGGATCATAGCTAGTCAATTGGGTGAACCCACGGTATCCGAAGCTCTGCTGGATACTCCCGCCTGCATTTGTGAATGAGTTTGTATAGCCTGTCGGCGTTGGTGCGTTGGTGGCCAGGCTGGCAAAAGAAGGATTTGCCACAAATGAGTCCGCCGTGTCAGGTGTTGGGGCAGGAAAAGGACCAGTCGCCAGAGAACAGCAGTCCCAGTTGTTGCTGGCACACACTGATGAGGCAGCAGACAGATATGAAGACTCCGGAACGTCAGCGCGCCTACGTAGCTCAGGAGCGCTCGGAGCGTTTGTGATCTGGGGAGCATTGACGGCTGCACCAGCCGTGACTCCGGCCGTCGCAAGAATGAGAACGAAGAGCATGGTTGAAAGGTGAGCAAGGAGTTGATACAACTGAAGCTCAATGACCGTGTGTCTGTACTGCCACTGATTCAAACGATTTACACCCTACTTATATAGTTGCAGCCTTATTGCAGTCGACCATCATGAGGTTCTTCAACTGAAAAGCCCCAAACGCCTTCAATTTTTCGATTCGGTAACCTGTTTACACACGACACTCTAGCTTGTAGACATCTACAAAGAAACAAGTTGGTAGGAGTAAGGCGTCCAGTACGTTGTAGTACAAAAGGATCGTAAAAGAAGCGAGTGGCAGGGCTTCATTGTTCGCGAACGTCATGTTATGAGACATGGCGGAGTCTCGGCCAAAGTCATTGCCTCTCGTGGCAACCGAGCCCACACATTTACAGATCAGCAGCGATCGAACCGCCAGAGTAAGGCTTCAAAGGATTCCAATCCCAGCTCCACTACCAATGAAGCCAGTAAAAAGAGCGCTCCACAAGTGTTGCCACATCATCATTTGCAAAGTTTGTGCCGTTATGATATTCGCAGCTCGAATCCCGGTGCTCTTCCCATTCCAGCCAACAGCCAAACGCTCGGGCTTGCAGAACCCTGCACACATCCGTGCCTGAGGGCTTTTGGAGCGATCGCGCTAGTAGCAAGGCGCATCCATCCCGTAACCTTGCTCACCCTGGCCTCCCGCGTGTCTGCGTCACCGTGATGCAGAGTGCATTCCACTTGCTCAAATTTAGTTACCAGGCGGAGTAAAGGCCTGTCCAACACTTCCACCAGCATTACGGAGACCTTGGAGGGTTCTCGTGCCAGCCTGGGCCACAAGTCGCCCCAGAGTTCCGTTGAAAAGAAACTGCTTTCATAAAGCCACTTCTGAATCCTTCTCATGTACAGATCATCCCACTCTTGCAGCAGGATTTCTTTATAATCTATTTTTACAATGCAGTCGGTATCTTCCTTATAAATCCTGCAACGTGACTCCTCCGCTCCATCGCCGCTCTAATCTGCTTAGCTTGCCCTCTGCCGCAAGCTTGGGCGTCGGATCTGGCTGTTTCACCATAGGTACCCGCTACTACCCCGCCTACCGTGGTAACGCTAGTGCCGCCCACTGCGTTCTTAGGGCGATCGCCACGAGGTGGAGTTGCTTAGCCAGAAACGTAACAATGACAGGTCTGGGACCGAAATGATTTCGGGATCTCCGATCGTGGCGAGCGCCGTGGATACACCGAGACGAGGACCATGACGCTTTGAGTATTTGTAAAGCGTGTGCATCAAGCCTAATGAGCGCTAAAGAATTCCCAGATTTCTCTTGTGGTGGCCGTGTTATTTAGTGTTTGAGCGAACGCCGCGGTGTACTGGCTAGCTTGCGCATGCTTCCCAGTGGAGAAGAGTAGTATATAGACCTGCGGTAGATGGTGCTGAACAGGCAAGGAAAAGTAACAAAGGTAAGAAAATATCGGAGACCAGGTAGAACATGTAGATGGTCATGAGCTCTCTGGATCGTAAAGGATGCGAGAGGAAAAAACGGCACGAGACCTTGCAGAAGCCAATGGAAACAAAAATTAAATCTATTTTGCAAGAATAAGCAGATATATCGAACAAAGCAGTGTTACGGAGGCTCAATGCCGCGCTGCGGTGTCTGAATGGTCCCGAATCTCTTCTTATCCCCGGGCCAGCGCATGGTGACCGTGCATCAATCCTCCTATCTTTCACCGTGGCGTCGCCGCTAATGTCACCATCTCAAGCTGTCACTGCAATAGGGCCTGCAGATGTATTGAGAAGCTCAAGGCACGAAACGACATCTGTCGGGTCTGGGAGGTGCCAAGATGCCAACGTCTGTTTGGAGCTGGGGCCAACAAGAACAGAGAAGACATGATGCTTAGGCACCACAGAACGACGGAGAGCGTCAAACATGTCTATACAATCTATTAGCGCGCACGAAACTCCAAGGCGATCCGTATAAATACCTTCGTCCGGACCGTCATCTCCGGAGCAGAGAATGAACTCGGGAAGACTGTCGCCATACTCGGCAACCAGGCTCTTCGTGATCTCGCCCTTGTTCACAGAACGCAGACGAACCTCGACGTTGGCTTTGCCCTCTATGATCTCAACCTCATGCTCCTTGGCGACGGTGGCCTTGAGGTGGTTGAAGCATTCGTCAGCCTTTCTGGCACCCTCCTTAGGGTCGGTTTGTCTCCAGTGCCAGGTGATAGCGACCTTTTTCCGTTCAGTGAAGGATCCTAGACACGACATCAGCCTCTCGATATACAACTCACGGTGGCGTGCATACTTACCGGGAGTGCTCTGGGTGTAATCCTGGAACAACTGCATAACGGTCGACTGCCAACTCTTGTCCATCGTTGCCGTCAGGTCGTCCCATGAATCACTCTTCGGGCGACGGACAAAGCTCCCGTGCTCAGCGCTAAGACCCAATTCGCTGATGTGGCCTAGACACTGCTCGAGGAATGCTTGGTCACGGCCGCTGATGATCCAGACGGCATTGGATGGGTCCGAAGCGAGTTCCTTGATTGTGGCGATCAGCCGATCCGATGGGAGTGCTGCTTGGGGATCCTCAACAATCGACGTCAAGGTGCCATCGTAATCGAACATGAACAGCCTCTTGTTGGCCTTTCGGTACTGCGAGAGAAGCTCCGTCTTGTTCAGAATGGGCGTTGCAAAGTCGAGCCCGGCATCCTTCGGTGTTGGGATGATGGAGGGATCGGCGCTTGGAAACGTCATCCTGGGCGGTAGATCGGGATGTTGCGACAAGCTCGAGAGTGGTTTGCTGCAGTATGAATGTGAGAACGGAGCAGAACTTGATTAACACAGGGGAAAGAAATGGAGCCTGCTAAGCAAGCATTACAGAACAGCTTGTTTAGTCGCTTACTCTGGGCCTTTTTCTTACATTTTGTTTTGTAGGATCAAAACTGGTCCAATTATAAAAGCGAAAGACGATCGCGCAGCAGCTTGTGGACTTTTTACTTCTCTTTAAGGAGTGCGCGTTAGTCTTTACGTGGCGCAACGCGGCAATGAAATCGCGCCACGTATCAGCAATGACTAGCTTGGCTTAGTACGTAAGCGTTTTCACCGCTCATGGCTTTGGCCAACTGGGTTAAGATCGCGGTGTAGCCAATGGAGACCGGCTAATGCGGCATGGCCCCGAATCGTATCTACAAGCTGAAAATAGTTCGGCGAAGCCCGTAAAATACGCGCGCTCGGGTCGGCCCGGAGGATTCTCCTTTTCGCGTGGCAACTCTGCAAGCCAATGGCTGGCAGTTCCAGATATCCATTCGTCCGCCTATCTCCAAAAGCCGGAAAACTCTCCGAGTGGCGCTCTTGGTCTGGGCTTTCAAACGATTGCCTCACACCCTATAGTGATCAGCGCTCAGGGTGAGCGTGTGCTTCATTCAGGGGGAGAAGGAGAAAGAGGGGGTTCGCGACGGATTGGGACAATCTGAAATGAACCCTCCTCTGCAGATGCAGCAACTGCGCTATCGGCAAGGACTGTGAGTGTTCCGTAAGTAGCATAGGCGGATCCAAGTAGACAGAAAATCCGTCCATCTCATAGTGATATTTCCTCCAGCCTACCGAGCGGCCTGGGGCGAAACAAGATCACAAGAATCGCAGAATAGTTCATGACCGGCCTGCAGCGTAAGCCGCGAAGGAAGACCTGGCCCACGTGCATCGGTCCGCCGAAGGGCAACTAACGGCGATGTCCAGCGCCACAGAAAAGCTAGGCGCTTCCTCGGTTCCAGACCTTTCTGACAACCACTTCGGCTTTGGCGTCCCGGGCCGCGACGCAGCAGCTCCCGAAGGATCTACGCTAAAGTTAAGGCGCTCATGGCAAAGACGCCGTGGCGTAAATCGGTCCCATTTCCACAAATTTCGCTGCCGGCAGGCGGGAATGCTCCGTGCCTAGAAAGGATTAGTTCATGCGGCACTACAGTCTTTATTACTCAAACTACCAAGGAGAATCATAGTCATGGTGTGAAACATAAAATCTAGCGCTAGCTTCACTCCAATGCGGGGCGTCTTACATCGCATCCCTTTGTTACAACGTTGGGCTTTGAGTTGATAACAGCAGGAGTCCCACGGAGTCAGAAATTTCCTATCGCCCAACAGAGGAGACACTTATGAGTCATAATGAATCATCCATCCCGCGGCGGGGTAAAGAGCTAATGAGATCAGGCTTCGGGGTCTCCTCTCTCCGATCAATGTTTAATTTTTCTGCCTTAGGCTGCTACGCCATCTAGTGTGACAACTCTTTTCTTTCCTCGATTTAATATCAGTAAGGCCAAGAACATTCCTGCTCATTAAACTACTCGATCTCTCTTTTGTTGCATCCCGGGCCTTACGCTGAATGAGTGGAAGATATCCTGAGTGAATCTCAGAGGGCCAAGAGGCAATATGGATTGAGCAACGAGAGTGCCGAGAGGTAGCCAAAACAACACCAAAAGCAGAAGCAAAACAAGGAGGTCCATAAGAAAAAGAGGCACAAGCAAAACGGACTGCATGAAAACCAAGGAAGAGGCCTACTGAGGCCTCTCGCCTACCACAGGGAAGGGTCTGATTTTTAAAGGGAGAATGAGTTGTTCTTGTCTATCTACACGCGAGATGTTGTATAAATAGCATTCGCCTTAGAACCACATAATCCACTTACCCTGTACGCTGTCTCCCACCTCAACGCTTGGCGATGGCCTTCCAGGAGTGATGGAGGCTGTCATTAGTGGTGCTAGTCTGCTTCTGGCCAGCCTTGGAGAGCGAAAGAGGGATGTGTTGCTGAGTTGAGATGATTTACCGGATGATACCAGGACAATATTTGTGAATTGGTTTCTTTGGTAGTTTGAAACACATTTTCGATGCCCTTTGAAGCAATTCGGGCACTTTGTAGCACCAAGAACGGCGAGGCGTCGCAGTATACCACGTTACACCCTTTCATTGCCTTAGGGAAGGAACTCTTCTTCGAGGTCAGCATTGAGCAGCATGAGATTTTCTAAATATATGTTCGAGATTTGTTAAAGAGGCCTTCGTTTAGTGGTGTTTCTCGGGTTGAGGGCAACAGTGGGCGGGCTGATCACGTTAAGCTGTATAGGAGTAGGTGTTTGGCGTTGCAGTAAAATAATGTGGTATGATTGACAGTACTCGTTCATTCTCCAATCTTGTAGTAGGCTTTTTACCTACCAAGACCGCAGAAACTCTAACTTTTCTTTTGCCCGTTACTCTAGCGCCGATACGGACCCACCCCGGCTGTAGGTTTTATGCGGAACCATATATCAAGCATAGTTCAGGCTGCAGACTCACATATAAGAAACCTACCGCAAGCGTGGAATCTTATTGAGTCAACGCTGCAAGCCATGTCAGTAACGTATTCAAGCGAATAATACATGTTGATATCTCAAGTCAACTCGTGGACAAGATCCAAATTATGTACGACGGTGGATTCTGATAGCAAGGCGCTAGCGTCAAATGCTATCAGTAAACATTACACGGCCTCGGCACGGGAGTTTGGATTCCGAAAACCTACCGCGTAACCCACATAGGCGAACACTCAGCCCGTCATTTCTAAGCAAAAGTCGGGCGCGGTGGAACTATCATCCCGCTGTCCTGCAATCCATGGCTTGTGGTGAAAAACATTGGGGAATTGTCTGCACCGCCTCTCACCACGCTGGAGGAATAACTCTCCTCCGAGACTCGGTTTTATTTTCCTCTCCTTGAACAAGGCTTAGAGACATCTATGCTAAAACGCCTTTTACGGGTAAAGGCACATTCGGGAAATTCAATGCTGCCCGCAGTTCTGGACTGAAAGAACGGTTACCAAGCATCGGGAGGATAATTGCACCGCATTTTGAAGGCTGTGGTAATGACTCGCACAGATTGTGTCCAGTTACCGGGTGCACAAGTCAATAGATAGCTCTACCTCACCATCTGCGATGGGCCATCTTGAGGTTTGTAATTCGTCTGCTTAGCATTTTTATTTCTAGCATAGTATAAAAATGGGAACATAGGCCGCTCTTTCAACGAGATTCGAGTACTATCATCATATCTCATCTCAATTCTACAGTCTCACTCACCGGAAATGCCTTCTACCTGGTTCTCAATCCAGGCTCTGGCCGGACTCCTCCTTCAGACAACCAACGCCTTGGAGCTTCTAGACTATACTGCGCTGAAGACATATCAGAATGCTAGTGTCCTTGAAATCACGCTCCACAACCCGAAATCCCCGCTCAATCTCTGGAGCCAGGATATCCAATCTGGATTGACCGATATTGTCCAAAGGCTCCAAGTCGACAACGAAACCAAGGTTGTGATATTCAAGAGCGATGTTCCCAAATTTTTCAGTGCTCACTTGGATCTGTTGATGCCTGGGGTTGGTAAGTGGAAGTCGGATTGAGAAGCGGTTCCAGTGGAATTTGGCCTGCTAATAGTGCGAGCCAGATACTATCGCAAATAGCTTTGCGACACTTATGTTCAATATCTCAGACCTGCCTCAGGTAACCATCGCTGCCGTAGAGGGAAGAGCTCGTGGTGCAGGTAACGAACTGATGATGGCGTTGGACATGCGCTTTGCAACCAAGAGCGAGACGCTCTTCGGGCAGATCGAGGTAGCCAACGGCCTGCTTCCCGGAGGTGGAGGAAGCCAACATCTCCCTCGGCTGATTGGACGAGGACGGGCAATGGAGTACATCCTCAGTGGCAAGGACATCAACGCGGAAGAGGCGGAGAAAATCGGCTGGATCAACAAGGCCTTCGACACGTCAGAGGATATGTACGCCTACATCGACGAGCTGACTTCGCGCCTGCGTCTTTTCCCTCTCGCTGCGATGACTGCAGCCAAGCAGTCAATCAACCTCCGAGCTCGTCCCTCATATGACGACTATTTGCACGACGTAGCTGCCTTCAACCAGCGATTGGCTGATCCGGTTGCGCAACAGCTTCTTGGTCGAGCAGCGGCTGTGACCAAGAACTTTTCTCTCGGGGACGCGGAGCTCAACTTGGGAAGGGATCTGATCCTCTTGTATGAGTAAAGGCTCAATATTCTGGTATCGATGATTGGGCTTCTCCCTAATTCAGACGACACCGGATGCAATATCGTCAATGTTCTCTCATTACTTAACTCGACCGTTGCTTGGCCGCGTTTGTTTTCTCACGGCCCGAATTGGTCTGCACCTGGACTTCATTGTGTTATTCCATCTTGGGCTTTAATTCATCACGGTGCAATATTCCTGTTTACCGTTTATAAGTAGATTCTCGTATTGTTTCCGAAAGCCCTTCATCCGGTCGGGATGAACCTTCCGCTATTCAGAGGCCGCACTGGCCATCGATCTCCTGGAGAGACAGCTCATTTGGCGGGATCTCCAAGCCGCATCTGCCGTCCTCTCGGCAAGTACCATCAAACTGACCATCCGTACACGGCTGGCCATCGAAAGCAGCCGAGTTACCATCGTTGCTTTTATCGTTCTGAGCATTTTCAGCAACGGCGGCAAGGTCCTCGAAGGATACTTGAGGTGCGGGTGCTTGAGTGAAGGAAATTAGTTGGATCGCAATAGATTTCATGTTCTTCCTGTCATGTTTACTCACCTGCAAATGTGCTGCCAGCAACAAGGCCAATGGTGCAGATGAGGGCTGTGGCGAAGCGCATTTTAGATTGATGCAGTCTGTTTCAGAATTTCGTGGATGATCGTGTATCGCCCAGTCTGATTAGGCCAGCAGGTTGACAGTGTAGAAAATTGTACACTCAACCATTCGAGTGCTGAGCTGCTGGCTCTTTATACCTGATTTGCACGTAAGCTCGACACGTGAGACGCTTTTGTTGACTCCTTCTTTAGACATGCCAAGATCAAGGATCCCAGACTTGACGCCCTGACGCAGCATGGTATTTGTAGCAGTATAGATCAAGATTAGGTAACGATAAAGGGCTCTATTACGGCAATGCGCGATCGACTCCAGGATACTTTAGAGCCTCTGAAACGTTCCGTGACATCTCATCACCCAAATTCTGAGCGGAGACTTCGATAGCAGTTCGAAAATCCGTACCTCCGTGCTGTGCTACCTCTCATTGTCGTTTTCAACATCCCAGAAGTCGGCGATCAACATAGTGGGTGCGCCGGCGAATTCGTGTTTCGCATCATGTGTCATGATCCGCAGCCGCTCTCGACACTCGCGACAAATGAGACGCCAAGATAGCTTGGTAGAAAGCGTTGGCATCTACAGTCATGCAAAACGGCACTCTGAAGAGCCGCTGAGACGTACATGTCACAGCATGACTAAGAGGTGCTCGCCTTCACTCTATTCTCTTCATAATCTGTTTGCTTCGCGTCGTGGCGATACTCTCGTCGCAATCGTTGAGGATACTAATTCTTTTTTGGCCTCTCTGAGTGCAACGCAAATTGCATAGTTTGGGACAGCCACAGATTCGGCCGCATTCACTGGTATGGAGGACTGTGATCTTTCCCTCGGCGTTACCTTGCTACAGGACTTATTGGGCTCTTGGTTTCGTAAATCCTTGTCATGGAGATGTCAAAAGCAGGAACCTGTGCTAATGCTGTATATTTCAACGTAAGGGCTAGCTGATGTGCATGGTTGTAGTCGTCGCTTACTGCAACTCCACCCATCTCCGCACTACCCTCTCCACCCAACCTTCATTCCTGAGCACGTCCGCCATCAGCACATTTCCCAGACGTGGTGCTTTCTCTATCGTCCGCGTCGTGTCAAAACTCAATCCCCTCTTGCCCTGGTTTGAGCCTCCATACTTCCCTTCCCAGAACCCGAGAAGTTTCCGACTCGGGTTTTTCTCAACATCATGATCACTGTCGCGCAACTTCGCAAGCCACTCTGATGGAGATGCAAGGCCAAAGGGCGGGAGAAGTCCGGTGCGTCTGAGTGCCGGAATGAAGTCGTGTGTCCAGTGGAATGTGTTCGGGTTGAGGATGTGGTAGACCCTGACTGTCTCGTCCGTTTCATCGTCCACCCTTAGCCCCTCCTCCGGTAAGGCTATATCCAGAATCGCAGCCGCAGCCACATCGATGGGCAACCAGGAAGGGGTCTGATGTTGGCAAGACACGCCGTCAGCTCTCGCGCACCACTCGACCTCGCGGAAAAGCAGAGACTCACCTCATCCAGTGCCGGCAGCACGCCGGTGCTCCAGGCTCCCCGAACGAGCAGCGGGATGGCCTCCGTGGCATTCCAATCTCCGACGCCCCACAGGTCACCGACAAGCTGCCCGATGCGGAGCACGCATGCCCGCATTCGGGTCCGCTCGGCCGCTGCCTGGACGATCTTCTCGCACACCAACTTGCTCCGTCCATACCCCATTTTCTGCGCGGCCGCGAGAGGCTGAGGAACATCTTCTGGGACTACAACCATGTCATTTGCAGAGCCAGCACCGCCCGATGCTTGGAGCAGCGTTGCGAGTCCTCCCGTTGCTGATACGCTGCTGGCGAAGTAGAGGGCGGCGGGCCGCGGAGCCTTGACTTGGAGACAGAGCTGGAGCAGGTTGTGCAGCCCTGCAATATGCGGTTCGAACGCTCTCACCGGCAAGGTGAAGTTGACAGGCCAGGCGGCGTGCACTACGCATGTGAGGCTGGAAAGAAGTGTTTGGCGGAGCTCATTCGAGAAACCGAGATCTAAGGGACTCAGGTCGGAGGAGGGAACCGCCGTGAGCTTTGAAAGGGAGGAGGGCTCGGGAGTAATACCTCGAGAGGCTAGAGCAGAGAGGATGCGTTCTCTAGCAGCTGCGGAGTTGGGTGCGCGGGCGAGAGCATATACTTTCGTGACGTCGGGGCGGACGAGGAGGCGGGAGAGGATATGGGAACCAAGGCCGCCGGTTGCTCCAGTGAGGAGCTTGCACAGTTGAGTCAGCAGTAGAATGTTCCAACCTGTAGATAAGTGCTTACCACGACCTCTCCCTCTGGCTTCGAAACGTCTTCGGGAACGTGCTCATCGAAGATGGAGTACTTCTCCACAAGCTCTTGCATGGCTAACAGCTCATCCTCATCACTCTGCTCTACTTCCTCGCCTGTCCGCAGCCCGTACAGATGCTTGGCCAAGACCTTAACGTTCCCCTTCTCGTAGACCACGTTCTGACTGAGCTCCTCGCGTCGTGTTCCCAGATCGAGTGTCTTTCGAATATGGCTCCACATGCGCATCGTTTGCAAGCTATCCACACCAGCTGCAAAGATATCTGCTTCTGCGCTTTGCAGCTGAGCGCCAAGATCCACCCGCAACCTCTCCAGCAACCACTGTTCCAGCTCAGGCACGTCAAGGCTCAACAGAGGTTCGTCGCTATCCGCGTCCTGGTCTATCTGCTCAAACCTCGCATAAGCACCGTCGATGACATCTTTGAAGACATCGTACACCTGCTGCCTCACAACCGTCCCCTTGTCGGTCCTCGGCCACTCCGTCCCCAGCGGCATCGGCACCACGAGCTCCCTCGGGATGCGCGAGAACGACTCCGCGCCCCGGTTCGCATCCTCAACCGCCTCCCAAACAGCCTCAACGAACTCCCCATCCCCCATCGCCCGCTCACCCAGCGCGCGGAACACCAGCAAGCCCGGCACGGCACGCCCGGCGCCAAACACGACGGCCTCAGCCACGCGCTCGCTCTGCCTGACGCGGCCCTCGATGGGCAGCGGCAGGACCTTCTCGCCGTTGACGAGGGTGAGGCGGTCGTCCAGACGGGTCAGGTACTTCCACCAGTGGCGCCGGGCGGGGTCGGGGTGGCGGGTGAAGAGGTCGCGGGTGCGGAACGAGTTGGGCGGGTCGTCGCAGTTGGACGGGCCGCGCGAGGCCAGCGACTCGAGGGCCACGCACTCGAACACGCCCGGCGCGATCTCGTCCATCAGGACGTGCGGCGCGACGGGGGCGGCCATGCGGACGTAGGCCCAGGCGGTGTCGCCGCGCGGCCGGAGCGACGACATGATGGCGCCGGTCTCGGATCTGGCAGAGGGACGCGTGAGCGGACGGCGGGAGGGGAGGATTCCCCGGGGAGGAGGAGAGACGGCAGGGAACTTACGACCCGTAGTTCGCCACCAGGTTGACGCCAGCCTCGACCAGCCGGTCGCCGACGGCGTCCGGGCACGCGCTCCCGGCGAACATGACGACCTCCGCGCGCACCAGCTCGGCCACGCCGTCCGGGCCTTCGGCCAGCAGGCCCAGCACGAACGGCACGGCGGTGACCAGCTCCGGGGCGGCCGCCCGCATGGCGCGCACCAGGTTGGCGCGGGTGACGGGGCGGGCGTGGTTGGCCATGTACATGGGCGCGCCGCGGTAGATGCAGCGGAAGAGCTCCATCAGGCCGTGCGAGTGGAACAGCGGCGACGCGCAGAACGCCCGCAGCCCCAGCCCCTTGGCGAAGTTGGCGAGCAGCGCGCGGTGCGACAGGAAGATCGGCTTGGGGAACCCGGTGCTGCCGCTCGAGTGGATGATCCACGCCGTCTTGCTGCCCTGCAGCGCGCCAGTGTGCGCCGAGACTCGACCAATCGGGACGGATGTCGCGGACGCTCGGCAGTCGGCGCGCGTGATGAGGGGGACGGCTTTCAAGGGCGAGGCGGATGATTGAGTGAGCTCGTGGCTGATTTGAGACACCATGTCCTGTTGCTGTGGAGCCGCGATGATGGCATTGCAGCCGGCCATTTGGAGGAGCCGCGCGTGGGCCGGAGCCGTGAGCCGGGTGGATAGAAACAGGAGCGCCCAGCCGAGGCGACTGGCGGCAAGGATGGTGACAATGACTTCAAAACTTGATGGCGCGAGCAGGGCGACAACAGGAGCACTGTTTCCCTCGGGGTTCTATCGACAGTCAGCAAGAAACTCTCCTGGCTTTACTTTGCGGGCTGGACAGACCGCCCGTGCTAGCCCTAGGCTCCTGTACTTTTCAACCGCTGCATCAGTATATCGATCCAAGTCTTTGGCCGTGTGTTCCTCAAAGTCATCGATATCTGTCACGGGGTAGGCCACAAGGACGGGATTGTCCGGTCTTTCGGCCTGCCCTTTGATGAGTTCGTCGATGGTGTAGCATGTAGCCAGCGTTGTGGCTGTGTTGGTCACGGTAGTAGTGGCTGACATGGTGGATGAAGGTGATGCTGCACATCTTCGATGGGAGTGCTGGGTCAGTAATATACGAGGACGGACCGGCAAGCGGCGGCAGTGGTGCGAACAAGCTTTACGGTTTCTTTTCCGACCACCGCGACCGGCGGAGTTGGTATGCGGGGGCGCTTCCCAGCCGGGGCGCTCCCTGTGCTGGTTGGTGCGGAAATAAGAAATCCGCGGAGTCTCCGCGTGGGATCTAGACGTGGGGGAAGCTGAGCGCACGACCGGGGAAGAGTGCGGAGAACCTGGTCTAGTCTGTGTGATGCATTGCCTATCTTGTTCTCCTGATCAACCTGAAGGAGGGGTCTTACTGATGCTGACAGGACGTCTGTGAAGGCCTTGTTATCCAGCGATTCGCTCATTTTCTGTAGGCTAATCAGTGGCGGTCTATAAGAAGGGCCCGTCGTTTGATGTTTTTCTTTTCCGCGACTATCCTCGTGGGCTTTTTCGTCGTGTCCTGCGTAATCAATCACTTCAGTCATGGCCCCACGGGCAAGAAGAGGCCACCATGGCAACTCTTTCCGATCTATAATGATTGCACTAGCAATCAGTATGGCTGGGTTAGTACACAACCGCGACTATAATCTCAGATGACCGTTCTGATGGCCCCAGAATGCTTTACGGTCTCGATACTGGCATCATTGCCACCACCATAGCTCAAGCCTCGTTCAAGCGCTACATGTATGGGGCTCTTACTGTCAACTCTTCCGTCAACGGTGGCATCGTGTCCGGCTATTATGCCGGAAGTGCACTTGGCAGCGCAGTTGCCTCTTGGAGCATGGACGGTATCAGTCGGCGTTGGAGTCTACTGCTGGGCTCGACGGTCAGCGTCATCGGGGCTGTGGTTCAGGCAGCTGCAATGAACCCAGCCATGATGATTGTAGGCCGCGCACTCTCTGGCTTCTCGACGGGCATGGTGTACTCTATTGCGCCCGTGTACCTGTCAGAGGTATCGCCACCAGAGAATCGCGCCTTTTTGGTGGGCTTGAAAGGTCTTATGAACACACTTGGGTTCTTCCTTGCCAACTGGATCGGCTACGCGGGCAGCTTCGCAAAGGGAGATGTCCAGTGGCGTGTTCCGCTCGCGACACAGGCTCCTCCGGCCATGCTGCTGATGGGCCTGACCCTGATATTACCTTACTCCCCCCGATGGCGTAAGTTCTGCCCTTTCTCGACTGTCAATCATTTGGAGGGCGTGAACTAACCATCCTTCCAATAACAGTGATTCAACGCGAACGCCACGAGGATGCCTTGAAAGTCCTCCGCTACCTCCATGCCCACCGAGGCGAAGAGTGGATCATGTCTGAGTACACCTCTATGCAGGGACAGATTTCTTTTGAAGCCGAGATGCGTACTAAGAGCAAGTACCGGGACCTCTTCACAAGACGGTACATCCGAAGGACCCTCTTGGGCTGCCTCATTGTCAACATGACCAAACTTTCCGGATCCAACATCATTCAGAACTACCAAAGTGTCATGTACAATGCGCTGGGGTTTGAGGGTAAAACAGTGCTGCTGATCTCCGGCCTGTACGGCTTCATGGCTGTGATCGGGCAGATTTTGAGCCTGTTCACGCTGTCGGACAATTGGCCACGCAAAAGGACAGTCTGTGAGTGCTACTCCCTCCATATATGCACCGACTGATCTAACTAAACAACACGCAGGCACCGGCTGTGCCGTCCTAACCGCGTGTCTTTGCATCCTGACAGCCCTAAGCAAATTCTACCCAGACTCACACAATCCGTCTGGCTCTCGTGCAGGCGTTGCATTCATTTTTCTATATGCCTTCTTCTACTCCTACTTCTTCAACACAGTCAACTGGGTTCTGGTAGCGGAAATCTTTCCTCTCCATCTACGAGCTCGCGGCAATGGGTTCGCAGTCTTCAGTCAGGCCGTCACCGCTATCTGGCTCAGCTACTCAGCCAGTGTTGCCTTTGACAAGATTTCATGGAAGTTCTACTTTGTGTTCATTGGATGCAACATGTTTGCTGGAACGGCCTACTACTTTTTCCTGCCGGAGACGAACTTGATGACACTCGAGCAGGTTGCAGCAGCATTTGGAGACGAGATTGCTGTAGAGGGGAAGCCAGGGAATCAAGAGACAAATGTGGAGAAGAACAAAGACGGCACGACCCATGTGGAGTGCGTGGAGGAAACTGGTGGAAACCGGGTATGAGGGTTGTACTCATGGGAAATGCTGAATCTTTTATCATAATGAATGTCTTTCAGTCATAAATTTATCTTCAATACATTTATCTGCATAATTTCAAGTCTACCAAAACCACGTCGGAGTCATTCAACTTCGTCACTCGAGGGCATCAGAGCCTGTTTATAATACATAGACTCCGAGAGATACCCGTTCATCAACGATATCTCCAGTTCACACATCTGCTCTTGTGTTGTACGTTCCAGACGGAAAGTGGATGAGTGCAGCCACCGATGTTCCAAGAAGGCGGGCCCGAGAAAGCCCCGTTCCTTCCCATCGCTTTGAATTTCCCTCTACAGAACTGAGTACCGCTGCTCCATACCCGTGCATATACTGAGCATTCGGCACTCCGCATTTCGATGTTCCATTCCCCGAGCCGATGACGTCCAACGTGGGGGTCTCCACTTCCTCCAGGTGCAGCAGTCTCACCCCACACTTTGAACGAGCATTGGTGGGAATACTGGGTGGTCACGACAGCGTTGTGGGGAAGTCGGGGCAGCAAAGTGGGTAACCCCCACGCCGTCATCCCCCGCAGCAGCCACCCCCGAGGTACCCACGCACGTTACTGCAGCGGTTCCGCAGATGCTGGTACCCCGCCTCCAATTGTCTTCCACTCACAGCTGGTTACAATCCAGTCACTACAACACTTGATCAACTCATACCGTTCAATCATCCATACTACCAATCCAGAATCAAAGCCATGGCCAAGATAAAGACCGTTGAATACTTCCGTGTCAAGCCACGATGGCTAATGGTCAAAGTAACGGACGAGACTGGGGAGTATGGGTGGGGAGAAGCAACGTTGGAAGGGCACGATCTCGCGGTCGAGGGTGCTCTGGATGAGATGATTGTCAGGCTCATTGGCATGGAAGCGAGGTTTAAAAACGGCAGCATCAACCGCATACGGCAGAACTTTCACTGACACTATGCGTAGTAATATCGAAAACATCTGGCAAAAGTTCTGGAGGCACGGTTTCTACCGCGGAGGCCCAGTTTTCATGTCTGCACTTTCCGGCATTGATATTGCACTATGGGATCTGAAGGGTGAGCCGGAGTATCTTGTCAGCGGGACTACTTCTGACTTTCCACACAGGCCGTACACTCAAGGTTCCAGTGTGGCAGCTACTTGGCGGCCAAGTGCGCAACAAAGTACAAGTTTACGCGTGGATAGGCGGCGACCGCCCAGCCGACGTCGAGGTGGCAGCGTAAGCCACCTATTCTCCAACGTGCCTTCCTCTCTCCTGACCCATTGCAGCAAAGCACGAATCGCACAAGGCCTCAAGTGCGTGAAGATGAACGCGACCGAAGACGTCAACTGGCTGGACAGCCCGTCCGCACTCGAAGCCACAGTGCAGCGCCTGAAAGCCGTCAAAGCGCTCGGGCTAGACGCCGGGCTCGACTTCCACGGGCGGCTGCACAAGCCGATGGCCAAGCAGCTCGCCAAAGCGCTCGAGCCCCACCAGCCGCTGTTCATTGAGGAGCCGTTGCTGTGCGAGCACCCGGAGGCCATCAAGCAGCTGGCAGCGCACACGACGATCCCGATCGCGTTTGGCGAGCGCCTGTACACCCGCTGGGACGTCAAGCCCTTCCTCGAGGACGTGGACGTGCTGCAGCCGGACATCGCGCACGCGGGAGGCATCTCGGAGACGAAGCGCATCGCCCAGATGGCCGAGGCGTATGACGTGGCGATTGCGCCGCACTGCCCGCTCGGGCCCGTGGCGTTTGCGGCCAGCTTGCATGTTGCGTTGAGCACGCCGAATTTTGCCATTCTGGAGATGAGCTTGGGCATGCATTACAATGTCGAGGCGGGCGACATTGATCTGTTGACGTATTTGAAGGATCCCAGCGTGTTCGATATTGAGGAAGGTTTTGTCAAGGCACCGACGGGGATTGGATTGGGGATCGAGATCGACGAGGAGATGGTGAGAACCATTGCTAAGGAGACAGCGCCCTGGCAATGCAAGGAGTTCTATGGCGTTGACGGTGGCATCCGGGAGTGGTGACCCACAGTTGGAAACTGTCGAATTGCATCAAGCTGTCTCGCGAGTTTAAAATCATATGCACATGGCATTAAATATTACTTCAATGTGTACTTTTCACAATGCCGGTCTTTAGACCCCTCGATTGTTCCACTGAAAGACAACCCGGCGTACATTACGGCTGCGCGTTGCCTCCAAACCCGCTGAACCTCCGAACGCCGCACATACCCAACGCTTTTCACGCCCTTCGCTCTCAAGCACTTATTCCATCTACTATCAAACTTGAAGGCTTTCACAGTACGAAAAGCGTGCAGTATCGAAGGGGTTGCATTTAATCCGATCGTCTCGTCGCAGGCCATTTTCCCCAATCAGCTCTAACCGTTTCTCTACCTACCCATCCAGCCACCGTCCACAGTAAGAATCTCTCCAGACACATACAGGCTCGCTGTGCTCGCTAGGAAAATTGTCGCGCCTTTAAAATCATCCGGGAGCCCCCATCTTCCCGCCGGGATCCTCGCGAGGATGCTGGCAGCACGCTCCTTGTCGTTAAGGAGAGCTTCATTCATGTCTGTAGCGACATAGCCGGGAGCAATGGCGTTGATATTGACCCCTTTGGATGCCCACTCATTCGACAAAGCTTTCGTCAATTGCGCCACGCCACCCTTCGCAGCTGCATAAGCCGGAACAGTGAGACCTCCTTGAAACGATACCAACGACGCGACGTTGATGATACTACCGCGGTGGCCACGCGAATCGGGCTCTCGAGTCAACATGTAGCGTCCGAAGTCCCTGCAGAGCGTGAAGACGGTTGAGAGATTGACTTGCAGCACCTGGAGACCCAGCTTCAGCATGTCCCGTCTTCAATTCTGAGGATGGGTGTGTTCCACTTACCTCGTCCCAATCGCTCTTGGGAAATATGTGGCTCGGATGCCTTCTCTGAATGCCAGCGCATGTCACGAGAATATCAACATCGTGCTTTTGGGAGAGAACGCGTTCCGCAATGCCAGCAACCTCCTCGGCCGAAGACAGGTCTGCGGTCACGATCGTCGCCTTCCCTCCAAGTTCTTCGATGCTGGATTTTGTTGCAGTGTTCTTGTTGTCGCGCTGTATCTCCGGACGATGCGTTAACAGACTATAGGAGAACTTAGTTCGGAGTTCATACTTGTATGAGAATGATATCTGCTCCAGCTTCCGCCAGGGCTACTGCCATTGCTGCTCCTATGCCCCGAGTTCCACCTGTGACAGCAGCCGTGCGGCCCTTAAGAGAGAACAGGCCCTCGATATATTGAGATGCCATCGCGGCGGTGTTCGAAGGTGTTGAGTGTTACTGACAGGCGGAAAGAATGCTTATGGAAAATCCAGCGTTTCGAATGCCCAGCAAAATCGTCTCAAGGATTGTCAAGCTGCGGAGTGCAAGACGTTGATGACCTCGGCAATGCTCCAAGGATGTTGAATGAGGTCGGTTCGGATAGCATTGAAGCATTCATGCAGATGGGATTGGCATTCCTCCCACTCCACATCCGGATGAATGCTTCAGCTGCCCACGTGTTGCAATACTATCCGAACCGACCCCGTAACGACGTGTCGCATCGCTCTGGTTGCAGGGCCAGACCTCAACCGAGACCCCCACGCCCCGGATTTCCATCGGAGACCGGGCTCATGGGTACTCAGCAAGAATAACGCGCAGATGCTCTCGATTTCCGTGAAATGCGGAGAGCGACACGTCATATTCCAAAGATCTACGGCGCACGCCATTTCTTCAAACGTAGCAAATGATTCGTGGGGGTTACGTTCGTGGAACATCCGCAGCTTCAATCACGATGATTTTTGCTCCGAAATCCGAACGTGGGGGTCCTCTCCGCTTCCGCTGCAGCCGCCTGCACTCCGATTTCGGGCAGGATTTCCTGACTTGAATGCAGGTGGGTCCGGAGTGTCAGCAATAACCAGGGTTCCAAGTGTGGGGGAGGCAGCCACCCCCTCATCCGCCGGTTTCACGATGGCAAGAACACAAGTGGGGGTTGTCGTGTGGGGATTATTTGCACCTCTCTGGTTTTATCTCAACTTGAACGCTGATCGGCTTGTAGTCTTCTACGAGACCTCCGCATTGAGTATCCCGCCGACGGGATACTACTTCAACTCGTTCCGCAACCTCAAATCAACACCCAGCAAGAGGGCGTACAGCGTCTCAGTAATGGGAGCCTTCACTCCGAGTTCCTTTGCCTTCTGCACCGGGTACCCCAAGATGACCTCGACCTCCATCGGCTTCCCGTTCTTGCAGTCCGTCTGCATGCTGCTTCCGATGCCTGGCATGGCCAGAATCCTGTCCATCAAGCGGTCGATGAGCGAATAGTCGAGGCCGACGCCGCAGGCACGCGCGACATCAATCACCTCTTGCATCAGCTGCCGAGTGAGCGGTGTCGCGCCCGCGGAGGAATCCAGCCAGGTCTTGGTGTCGAGCATGGTGAGCGTCGTCAGCGAATTCCACGCTGCGTTCCAGACCACCTTCTCCCAACGCTGGACCTGCATGTCTTCGAGCACTTGGAACTTGGTGCCGCCTTGCTTGAGCAGGTCTGCGAAACGGTCCAACTTCACCTGGTCGTCCGCGCCTTGGGACTCTGCCGGATCTCTGAAAAGGCCGATTTGCATGTCTTCGGACTTTGTGTGCGTGACAAACCCAGGCTCTGGCTGTCTCGCCCCGACCCAGGTCTAGGACCAATCAGTTGCTGTAGAGAGGGGTTGGAAGCGGTTCTGACGCACCACGCAGGTAATGATTGTGCAAAGTGGAAAGACATTGCGGAAGGGCGGCTCGTTTCCAACACCGTTCTGTATGATGACGATTGTCGTTTTCCGTTGGTCGGCGACCGAAACCAAAGCTTTAGCCGTCTCATCTTGGTCTGTTGCTTTGTTCGCGCAGACAACATAGTCGAAGGTTTTCCGAAGGTCTGCTGGAGACTTTGCCACTTTCAAGGTGTCAGCGAATTTTTTAACAACGGAAGAGGCTGTTTACCTTCAAATGGGTGCACAATGTGCTTGCCATGGTTCTCGCTTTCGATAGTCAAACCCTTCAAGAACTCAGCTTTGCACGGTGCCGCAAGCCACGTGCGGGCAATCAGATATCAATACCTTCTCTTTCACTGCCGCGTAATTCGATCTCGCCACAACGGTCAGGCGCACCTTGGGGGCCCGACTCAGGACGAAAGCGTAGAATGAGCCGATGCTGCGAGAGTGTTAAAATCAAGAAGATAAGACATGGAACGATACAAGCCACTCACGCCCCAAGACCGTATAGAAGAACGTCAATGTGGTCATCCATTGCTGGAGTGAAAGTCGATTGTCCAACAAAAAAAAAAATCAAAGGCTACGAACTATTTATGTCTACCGCTTCAACCCCACGCGTGGCTCTGCAATGATTCGATCGCATAAGACGAGAGCGGCGGGGTCGCCTTCCAAAGCCCATCGCGGACGATAGTGGATCCTGGGGATCCCCGCCTCTGGTGGGGCAAGCCGTCATAGCTTGGACGCCATCCACCATCTTCGGCCGTCAGCTGACCCGGGCACGACAGTGGTTTATCTTCGCATGGCCGAGGAACATGACAAGCCACACATACATACCCTCGACATCGCCGACTTGCAATCTCCGCCCGCAGCAGCTACTCACACCCACCACCCCTCCAACCCTCCTTAATCACATCCGCCGCATTCTCCGCCACTCCAACCCTCCTTGATCACATCCGCCGCCTTCTCCGCCACCGCATACACCGTCGCCAGCACGCCCCCCACCGGCACCAGCGGAAGCACACTCGCATCCACGACCCTCAACCCCCTCGCCCCATGCACCCTCAACCCCGCATCCACCACCCCACCCAACCCCCTCGGCATCATCGCACACGTCCCGACCGGCTGCCACGCCGTCCACGCGCGCGCCCGCACCACCTCCGCCGCCGCCTCCAGCCCCTCCACCGGGCTAGCCGCTGACGGAATCGAGCGGCCGCCGTCCTTCAGCAGCGCGCGCAGCGGCGCGGCGCGCGCCGCCGCGTCGGCCAGCAGCGTGTGGCGGGCCAGCAGCGCGCGGTCGAGCGGGTGGCTGAGGTAGCGCGGGTCGATGCGCGGGGGGGCGGCGGGGCCGGGCGAGGCGATGTGGACGGCGCCGCGGGAGAGGGGGTGCGGCAGCGCGGCGGCGAGGGTGATGTAGTTGCCCGGCGTGGTCGGGGAGAGGAGGTTCTGCGTCGTCGGCGGCTGCGGGTCCGCGGGGACGTTGAGCTGGAGCGGGAGGAGGAGGAGCGTGCCGGTGGGCGTGGCGGGGTCGGCGAGGTGGGCGCGGAGGAGCGCGTGCTGCGGGGCGGAGGAGTGGAAGGCGGTGTAGGGCGCGTCGTCGAGGTGGGTGGTGAGGAGCGAGTCGAGTGCGTCGGGGCTCAGGGCACTGGCGTCGGAGGTTGTGGGGAGGTACGCGGATGAGAGGAGCGTGCCTGCCATAGGGCCGCTGCGCGAGACCTGGTATTGTTGGAGTACGGTTTGGAGGATTGAAGGGTTGCGGAGACAGTCACTAGACATTTGGTTGTCCGCGATCTCGTAGCTGATGGAGGAGAATACGCGGTCCTGCAGATTTTGGCCCACGCCGGGGAGGTCTACAAGGAGAGGGATTCCGTGTTCACTGAGTATCTCTCGATTGCCGATTCCGCTGAGCTCAAGTAGTTGAGGAGACTTGATTGCGCCCGCTGCAAGGATGACCTCTCCTTCGGGTTTGACTTGGAAGACTTTGCGATCGCCATCTTTGGTCAACACCTCCACGCCCGTTGCAGTCACAGAGCCATCTGATCCAGACTCAAGATTGATCTTCTCAACAATGGTCTCTGTTCGCACGTGCAGGTTGGGCCGTCCAATCACTGCATCATTGAGGTAGGAAGATGCTGAGTACTCCCGGGTTTTGCTGGTTGGGTGGATAGAAACCGGGTTGGTAAAGGCGCCCAGCTTCTCACCACCAATAGGATCATCGGCGGTGTTGAATCCAAGCTCCTGGAAAGTCTGCATCCAGGCCTCGTGGAAGCTTGAATAGCCATCGGGGATGGTGACCTGGAGAGGACCGGTGGTGCCTTGCAGCTCTTCCTCCATGTATTCATCCAACTTCAGCTTCTTTTTTGTTATCTCAGATGCTGGGTGGAAGGTATGAAACTTCCGAAGATAAGGATCCATGCTTTCCGCATCCCATCCAACGTTTCCCAACTCAGCCCAAGAATTGAAGTCGGCCCGGTTGGGGTAGAGGACTGCGGAGAAGTCCATGGCAGATGATCCACCCAGGACACGTCCACGTGGGTAAGCAATTTGACGCCCGTTTAGATGTTCCTTAACCAATCAGCCTGACGGTTGTCTACTCCCGTCTCAGGACGGTAGACGTACCTGAGGCTCCGTCATGAAAGCCCAATCGTAGTCGGGATCATCGTATAGCGAGGTCATCATGCCAGGTGTGTCGATCTTGGCATCACCTTTTCGGTTTGCACCTGCTTCGATAACCAGGACAGATTTGCTTTCGTCCTCAGTCAGGCGCGCGGCGACAACAAGGCCTGCCGTGCCTCCGCCAACAACGATGAAATCATACTCCTCTCTTTCGGTAGCCATGATGATGATGGAGCGTAAATTGAGGCAGATCAGGGATTGCGCTGTCGTGCAAGTAAAGGACGCGTCTGCAGATTTGAATGCGCACGTGGCCAGTGGATCGTCTCGTTTGTCGCGCGATAGGAGAGTCAGTGCCGGTCGGACCACCTCGGAGCTTCCAGGATCATCGCCCGGGATCTCTATGTGGCTTCACATCGTCAGAATGGACAGTTCAGCCGGTCTATTCATAAGGAACCTCGTTTGAGGATGGCTGCTTTGGTACCTGCTAGTCAGTCGGCATGCCGAGTTGCTGCCAGAACGACAGACGTGAGGTTTGCGCCCGCCCTTGGCAGATGGCGGGGTTCTTTGCGGCGCAGTACCGAATCCATACCACCGGAACAGATCGTCGTCAAAAGCCCCAGTTCTGGATAAGTCTGTTGCTGGCAATGGACCCGACCACACGGATACTTTGGGAAAGTAAAGTGGACATGAGAGGAATTCAATGATTTTGAACGAAGGGCCCTACGTGGTTTTTGGATTTTGCCTTAGGCGCTCTCCGGCTTTTGGCCGTACGTGATATGGTAGATCCAGTAGATGTGTACGTCTGGATCCTTGAATTCCTTCCTGATCTTGGCCATCATCACCTGCACTTCCTCTGGCGAGAACTTCAGTACTCTCGTGAAGAGTGCCAGGCTGTACGCCTCGATTGCCTCCAGCACGTGAATCAGAGCATACTTTCCAATCTCCTTGAGCTTTCTGTCCTTTGCCCACGGGGCCATCGGCACCTGGTTGCAGTAGGCGTCAGCTGCGTACACAAACAACACGGCGTATGCAGCCCGTACCTTGTAGACGTCGTCTTGGACATTGACGCATCCGGCATCAATCATCCACTGCTTCATATCTCGTGCAACATCCATGGGCTTTCCGAACGACTCTGCAGCCTTCGCATGCGGTCAGTAATTCGGTTGAGACGCGCGCACTACGGGGTCCTCACCTCGTTCAGCTTCTCAATATACAGGGCTACAGTAGGGGCTTTGGCAGGGAAAGAGCCGTCATCGCAGCCGTACTGGATCTCAAACTCCTGCAGCTCAATCCAGCCTCCGGGCTTCAGGTTGCGGAATGCCTGGTTGTAGAAGCGGGGCCAGTCCTTGACCGAACCGCTCATGGTGCGGCCGTGGATGAGGTCGAACGGCTCGCTGTCGGTCCAGTCGGCTTCGACGTCATCCACCAAGAAGCGGCAGTTTGGAGGCACCCAGGAAGGCTGGATGGGGCTGAGATCGGTACCGATCACCTCGCAGCCGGGGTATTCGTCTGCGAAGTCTATGGCCCAGATGCCGGTTCCGGTTCCAAAATCCAGCACGCGCTGCGGGCTGTCGCTGATTGGAGCACGAATCAACTTTCCTGCGCCACCGATCAGCGCGCGCTCTCATCGTCGGACGATCGTCTGCACACCGCCGAGGATCAGGGTGGAGATGTGGTGGAAGAGATCCATGCGGTCTTGTTCCTTGTCATCGTTGGGCGCAAAGTAGTTTCCCTCGCGGAAGGCGTGGTAGCGCCTCCCGTTCTCATACTTGTAGTTCAGCACGCTCGAGGTGACGGAGGTCGACGTGCTCGACTGGTTGCAGAAAGCCGAATCAGTGTCGCTGATGCCGTCCTGCTACGCGTGAGAGGGTGTTCCGACGTGGCCGCGCTCTGCAGTGCAAGAAATGCTCACGTCGACTTCAAGAGCTACGTTGCCAGCCTGGAGCGCCATGATGCAGAACGGCCAGCTGCTGTTTGTCCGCTTCGGACGACGCAGCTCCGCGCTTTAAAGTAGTGCGGCAGGCGGACGGCACGCAGTGGCACTAGGCTTACGGGGTGTGGCCACCCCACCTGTCACGAGTCAAGGCGACGGGGATCAGGCCGGAACAGACACTGCTCCGCCACAGCAACCAATCTGATCTGTGGAGATGTCCCAGCATGGGTAATTGCGAGGCGGATTCCCCTTATCATCTTCCGCCTGCTGTAAGCCTGGACGAGGGCTAATGCACACTATTTATACGGGCTTGCCGCTTTTCGCATCGTCCGTCGCAGCTACAGTACCGCTGCTTTCCCGCCGGCACACTGCACTCCGCACCTACCTGGCGATGCTGACACTGGCCTGGTGTGTCCGAGGCCCGGCCTGTCCTCCGGCTGACTCTCGGCAGGGCTGGAGGGGGCGGCGGAGAGAACGGTAGACCCGGAAGACATCTTGAGTCCTCATCGACCAGGTGCTCCAGAGCACGGCGCGTCTTATATTCACGATCGCGGTGGTGTCACGGGCCGCGCCGTTTCGCCGTGCAGGGCGCCACCGTTCCACAACGGCCGCACGCCCGGTCCGCCCCCGCCACCGTTCGCGGCCCGTCTCGCATCAAATCCTCCCGCTTTTGCCGAGGCAATGCAATGCCTCCTCCGGCAGCAGAAAGATTCCGGTGATAAGCGCTGGAGAGCAGTTCCTCTGCACCCTGTCGAAAGACTGTTAATTTGGAGAGAAGAGGGGAGGCACCCACCTCGCCATGACCGTCGACTCAGCACCGGATACGCCTCCAAATGTTCGCATCATCGAGGTGGGCCCTCGCGACGGGCTTCAAAACATCGCAAAAGCAGTCCCGACATCCACCAAGATCCAACTTATCTCACAGCTGCGTTCAGCGGGGCTTCAGTCCATCGAGTTGACGTCTGCGGTCTCTCCCAAGGCGATTCCCCAGCTGGCTGACAACAAGACCCTTCTCTCAAGCAATGTCGTCAGGCCGTTGATGGCGCAAGAGAATCTCCGGCTGCCAGTCCTGGTTCCCAACACCAAAGGCTTGCAAATTGCAATCGACCATGGATGCAAAGAGGTCGCCGTGTTCATCAGCGCGAGCGAGGGATTCAGCAAGGCCAACACAAACTGCACCGTTGCCGAAGGGATCGAACGAGCCGGCAAGGTCGCCAGTGCAGCAATAAGCGCGGGTCTGAGCGTGCGAGGGTATGCGCATACCTACATGTTCAAAACAAGATGCAAGACTCATGCTTCCCCACAGATACGTCTCATCCATCTTTGCATGCCCCTACGACGGACCCACTCCGGCCTCCGCAGTTCTTGAATGCGTCCAGCAATTATTGAGCATGGGCTGCTACGAAGTCAGCCTCGGCGACACAATCGGAGTTGGCGTCGCGTCCAATGTCCGGGAGCTCCTCAATTTCCTCTTCCGACATGGCATCCCTGCGGAGAAGCTTGCCGGCCACTTCCACGACACGCACGGACAGGCCGTCAGCAACGTCTGGCAAGCCTACGAATGCGGCATCCGAGCTTTCGACAGCAGCGTCGCCGGACTTGGAGGGTGTCCCTTCGCGCCGGGCGCGAGAGGCAACGTAGCCACCGAGGACGTGGTCTACCTTTTCCACACCGCGGGCATCACCACCGGCGTCGACCTCCCCCGCCTCGCAGCAGTCGGGTCCTGGATCTCCGCGCAGCTCTCCAAGCCGTACGACAGCCGCGCCGGCGCCGCCCTCCTCTCCAAGCCCCAGCCCTCCACCCGCAAACCCGCAGACCAACGCGGCCCCGGCCCCCTCCGCTGGGACCTGGTCAGCGAGAGCGACGGGCTGCAGGTGTACCGCAGCGGCGCGACCATGAAGATCGTCCTCAACCGCCCGGCCAACGGCAACGCCCTCACCGCCCCCATGATCCACGCGCTGACCGCGCTCTTCCACCGCGCAGCCTCAGACCCCTCGATCGCGCGCATCGCGCTCACCGCAACCGGCAAGTTCTTCTGCACGGGCATGGACCTCGCAGCCGGCCGCACGCCCGTCTCGCAGGGGCGCGACGAGCGCGACGCGCAGTTCGCGCGGCTGACGCAGCTCTTCGCGGCCGTCGACGCCGCGCCGCAGGTGACGATCGCGTGCCTGAACGGCCCCGCGTTCGGCGGCGGCGTGGGGCTGGCGTTCGCGTGCGACGTGCGGATCGCGGTCGCGGCGGCGCGGCTGGCGCTGAGCGAGGTGCGGCTGGGGCTGTGCGCGGCGACCATCTCGCGGTACGTGGCGCGCGAGTGGGGCGCGGCGTTCGCGCGGGAGGCGATGCTGAGCGGGCGGCCGGTCGCGGTGGCCGAGCTCGAGAGGGTGGGGGCTGTGGCGGTGGTGGTGGAGGATGGGGCGCGGCTGGGTGAGGAGCTGGATCGGTATGTGCGTCGCTTGAGAGGGTCGGCGCCTAGAGCGTCGGCGCTGTCGAAGGAACTGGTGAGGCTTGGTTGCGTGGGTGCTGGAGGGGAGGTCCAGGATCGAGGTATCAAGGCGGCTTTTGATGAAATGATGCGGCCGGACAGCGAAGCCGCTTTTGGCGTGAGGGAATTTCAGGCCGGAAGACGCGAGGTTGATTGGGATAAGTTCGTGCTCGCGGAGACGAAAGCGAGGCTCTAATGGTATGATACAATAATGAGATAAATCCAAAGTGATCTACACACAGTATTGTTCGTCAATTGTGAAGAACTGTTGAGCGGTGGAAGCCAACCATTCAAACCCGAGATTGGCTAACGAAGTACACAAGGTGTAATCATCCCTCAGGACAGGCACACAAACACGATACTAACATTTCGGCGTGCTAATTGTAGCCAGTCTCTTTAGTCTAATCGTGAAGTACGCAATAGATATTTCTTACAGGGGTTGTCTACGTAACGACTATGTACGTATAGCAAATGGTGGAGCTAATTGAACACCAATTAAGTCGATTGGTTTACTTAAAGCCTAGCTTTCAAGGATTTCTCCTTCGTCAACTTATTGCCCAAGGCTCTAAGTATATGCTTCTGATGTTTACCACTCCCGGTTTTGGGGTAGTCGTCACCAACCTCGGCATCACCAATCCAGAACACCCAGCGCGGCGCTTTGTGTCTTCCCAGGCTTGCTCTGACCCATTCCTGCACCTCCTCATCCGTTGGCCTCTCAACCTGCTTTGCCAATCTCAGGAAGCAACCCGCTGTTTCCCCGTACTTCTCATCACGGATCCCAACCACGCTCGCTTCACTAATAAGCGGATGCGTCACAAGTCTTTCCTCAATCTCAGCGGGAAAGATATTCTCGCCACCTTCACCCAAGAGTCAGCCTTCCGTACGCACCCAACCACCCAGCCCGCCCGCCACTCACCTCGAATAATAATATCCTTAATCCTGCCGGTAATCCAACACAACCCCCTCTCATCAATCACGCACTCATCCCCTGTATGCATCCACACCACGCCCTCCCCATCCCCCCTCAACACCTCCGCCGTCGCGACCCCATTCCCCAAATACCCCCTCATCAACGCATACCCACTCGTGCACATCTCGCCCCTCGTCCCACGCGGCACAACCCGCCCCCGCGCATCCACGACCTTCGCGCCCGTATGCGGCATGACCCGCCCCAACGACCCGACCTCCCCGCCCCCTCCCTCCCGCGCGCTGGTCATGAACGACACCGGACTCGTCTCCGTCATGCCGTACGCGACCAGCACTTTCCCCACCCTCAGCTCGTCGCGCAGCCTCCGCACCAGCGGCACCGGGACGGGCGAGCCGGCGGCGAGGGCTGTGCGGAGGGGTGGGGGCGGCGGGGACGCGGCGGGCAGGGCGGCGAGGGCGGCGAGGAACATGGTCGGGACGCCGAGGAGGACGGAGCAGCGGTGGGCGGCGAGGGCGGCGAGCGTGGCGGGCGCGGAGAAGGTGGCGGAGGGGAGGACGAGGGTGGCGCCGTGGGCGAGGGTGGAGAGGAGGCCCATGACCAGGCCGAAGCAGTGGAAGAGGGGCGGGGGGCTGCAGATGGTGTCGCTGGGCGTGAGGGCGAGGTGGTGGCCGACGAAGCGGGCGTTGTTGAGGATGTTTCTGGCGGGCGTGGGGTTAGTGCGGTGGCGGGTGGGGGTTTGGGGGAGACGGACCGGTGGGTTAGCATGGCGGCTTTGGGGGCGCCTGTTGTGCCTGTGGTGGGGTTAGTGGATGTGGTGTGTTGGTGGAAAGAGGGCATACCGGATGTGAACTGGAGATTGAGTAGGTCATCCGGCTTGATCTCAGCGCAAATCCGAGCTATGTTGCTTTTTTCCTGGGGAGTTGGGCGAGAGGTCGATGTGAAAGCTTTGAAAGACTGCAGCCGAGAACCTTCCTGGACTATCTGGTCTCCAAGCGTGACGACTTGGGGCCCATCCACAGTGGATGTCAGCACTGCAGTGATATGGCCGTCCATAGTGCTGTCCTTGAGCTCAGAAGATATGAAGAGCAGTTTACAAGCTGATCAATAGTACGTCAGTAACGGTTGTACAATAGTCATGTAGAACACTTACATGTCCGCTCGACAGCACTTGCCAGCTCTTTGGGTGTGTAGTTGATGTTGAGCACAACCAGGGGACATCCCGCATATCCCGCACCCATAACAACCTCAATGTACTCTTGGCAATTGCCAGCCAGTATTCCAATGCAATCGCCCGGTCGTAAGCCCAGCGCCAGAATGTCCCGGGCCACTTCAACGCCACTGTTAGCGAGGTCTCTGTACGTCAAGGACGCATTCTGCCACGGGATAACCACGGCTTTCTTCTCTTCGTACTTCTCGGCCTGCTCATTAATTAGTTCGGCCAACGTCTTCTCCCATAGAGGCGGATCTGTCGGGCCATAGACAAGGGACATTTGCTCTGGCGGCTGCTCCCAAGTCATGACTGCTGTCGGGACCAGGTGTTCCATAACTCGTTGGAGGGCGACGAAGGAGGACAAACTAGTTCATCAAGCCATGCTAAAAGCAACACACCTACTACGTAGAGTATGTTGCCTCAGTCAGAAGAAAAGCGGGGACGGTCCGGGCGCGGACCGGAGATGCGGGGCCGCGTTGTAATCGCGGGCCGTGGGGTACTCGGCATGCATCTCTTGGCAGGATGCTGTGTCGCGTTCTCTTTAGGTGGACAGTTGCTGTCGTGTGCTCGGTGCAACCAAAGAAGCCCGTCATCATGTCATCTATTTCGTCATTCCCTGTTGCTCAATCACAGCTGGACCTTCGACAGGCGCAGTACCAGAAGAATCGTGAAGAATGGAAGCCGATCATGGAAAAGTTCGATGCAGCGCTGGCTGAATCATGCGCTGAAGGGGACTCAAGATCTCTCTTACGGCACCAGAGTAGAGGGCAACTGCTGGGTATGGCTGAAAAGTACACTCACACGGACTAGAGCCCTGACAAAATCATAGCACGAGACAGAGTTGCGCTGCTTCTTGATCAAGACTCTCCTTTCCTAGAGCTGGGTGCCTTTGCTGGGTACGGGCTAGATGATTCCAATGCATGCGCCAACCTGCTCGCCGGGATTGGAGCTGTCAGGTTTGCCGACTAGCTCTCCGTTGCTTTGGCGGCTGCTGACTTCTCCCAGTGGCCGACCATGCTTGGTGCTTTCACACATCCCAACACAGAGCGGGGGTGCGTGGAATGAATACACCGGTGAGTAAGCATTTATTCTTGGCTTCTCGACCGCACTGAACTGGGACAGTGATAAAACAGAACCGCGTGACGGAGATCGCGACGGAAAACAACCTGCCCATTGTTGCACTCGTTCAATCGGTATGCAGAGGCCTTCCTGAGAAAGCATCACCAAGAAACTTACATATCATCAGGCCGGCGTATTTCTGCCGAAGCAGTTCTCGGTCTTCCACAAGGGTGGTCAAATCTTCCGCGACTTGGCTGTGCGAAGCCAGCTCGGGCAGCTCTCCTGCGCCGTTGTCTTCGGATCGTCGACCGCCGGCGGCGCCTACCATCCCGCGCTTTCAGACTACTCAATCTTCGTGAAAGACCAGGCACAGGTATTCTTGGGCGGACCTCCGCTGGTGAAAATGGCGACGGGAGAAGTGATCGAAGCCGAAGAGCTGGGCGGCGCCAAAATCCATGCCTCCGTCACGGGCCTCGCGGACCAAATTGCTTCGGATGAGTGAGAGCTTCAACCTTGAACGGGAGCCGCTTTTTGACTGACTGGTGGTCTGCAGGTTTGACGCCATCCGAAAGGCTCGGGAATGGGTTGCCTCCTTGCCCGCTCAACCGGTAGGCCCGGAGATACAAACGCCTCGTCCGCCCCGCTATTCTGCAGAGGATATCATGTCCCTGGTCAATCCAGACATACGGAAGCCGTTTGATATGGGTGAAGTGCTCCTGCGCATCGTGGACGATTCCAGACTCTCCGTTTTCAAGCCGAGTTATGGGCGGAACTTGATAACGGCCTGGGCCAAGATACTGGGTGAGCAGCCAATTGAAGAATGGAGTTCTGGGCGCAACTGACGCGACTCCAGGGCACACGGTTGGGATCGTTGCGAACCAAATGCCGGTCATCAACTCCGACGAAGCGTCCAAGGGCGCCCAGTTCATCCGGCTCTGTAACCAGCAGTACGAAGCCCCGCCCCCCATCGGCAGCCAGCGGCTAACAGCAGCAGGGACACTCCACTCGTGTTCATGCACAACGTGACGGGCTTCATGGTGGGCCCGAAGGCGGAGCACTCAGGCATCATCAAGCGCGGAGCGCAGCTGGTGTCGGCGGTCAGCTGCTCGCGGGTGCCGCACATCTCGGTCATCTGCGGGGCGTCGTACGGGGCGGGCAACTACGCCATGTGCGGGCGGGCGTACCGGCCGCGCTTCCTGTTCGCGTGGCCGACCGGGCGCTGCAGCGTCATGGGGCCCGACCAGCTGGCCGGCGTCATGGAGCTGGTCGAGCGGTCCAGCGCCGCGAGCAAGGGGAATGCGCTGGACGAGGGCGAGCTGGCGGCCAGGGTCGAGCGGTTCCGCGACGGCGTGCAGAGGGACAGCGAGTGCTACCGCACCAGCGCGGTCGGGCTGGACGACGGGATTATCGACCCGCGCGACACCCGGGATGTGCTGGGGATGTGTCTGGACATTGTCGGGGCGGGGGGCGTGAAGGGAGCTGACAGCCACCGCGTGCTGGCGCGGATGTAGATAGGTATTGCAGTTGCAACGTCGACGGGTTGGTAGAGAGGTAATGGAGTTGTACCATCGCCGGGTTGTTTCGCGGCGTTTCCGCTTTGCCGACAGCCGACGGGCAGGGTCCGTGCCTCGTCGCTGCTGTGCGGGGCTCCGCAGCCTCCGCAGCCTCCGCTCTCCTCCACTCAGCGCGCTTCCATTGCGTCCGCGTGACTTGCCGTCTGCTTCGGTGGTGTGCTTCCAGTCGACGGAGCACACACATGGCCGTCATCCATCGACATGAGCGAGCAGCGGGAGCCCAAACGCGCGCGCCAGGCGTGTCGCAACTGCAGGTACCGCCTCACCCCCGATGATATGGTGGATCAACGCTCATGCCGCGGCTGAAGACGGAAGAAGACTCGCTGTTCCGGCGAGAAGCCCATTTGTGCCTTTTGCGCGCGTCTTGGTCAGGAATGCAGATACGACGACGGCCACTCTCCTGACCTGGCCTTGTCCACCTCCCCGCGCCGCGATTCTGTATTGATCCCTGGAGCCCACAGCCCCAACCCCAATCAGGAAGCAAACCTAGCCGCCAGGGTTGCTTTGCTCGAATCAAGGCTCAGTCTGTTAGACTCCAGTAGCCTCAAGTGAGGACCACGCCCTCTCCATCACCTCACTTGCTCACACACTACCAGCACGCTGTTTGGAACACAAAATCCACAACAGCAATCGGTATCCGGTGCTGGAGCATTTGGCACCGGTGGATCGCCGGCGGGTGGAACTGCAGACCCTTCCAGGTCAGATGTCATCCCAATTGTAGCCCACTTGCCGAGTGCTGACATTAAACCAGGAAGTTTTCAACCTTACCCGATATCGAAGTCATCCGAGCCGCAGCAGACGTGTATTTTCAGCACTGTCAAAATCAACCCTACTGCTACTCTCTAGAGTCGACTTTCAGGCAGAGGCTTGAAGAGGGCAGTCTGCCGTCATACTTGCTGTTTTCCTTCCTCGCCATCTCGACGAGATTCTCCGACCATGCTTTCTTTGAGAACCGGCATGCGGAAGCAATCGAGTGCTATGCCCGTCTTGGTTGGGCTGAGATCTTTGAACAGTCGTTTTCTGAAGACCATAACGTGGACGTCTTCACAGTGCAAGCCGCAAACATGCTGGCCGTCATTGACTTCGTTCGTAAGTGCACCCCATTCGTCCTGCAGTGATGAAACTCATGGTGCTCGCAGGTGGCAGACACCAACTTGCCTGGGTCAAAATTGGGTTGTCTGTACGGTTCGCTCAAAGCTTGCGGCTCGGAAGTGAACCCGACGATCTCTATTCTCCCTGGGAACAGGAAGAGCGCCGAAGGACCTTCTGGTCCGTCTACCTATTGGACAAGCTCGTGTCTCCCGGTCGTCACCGCCCTCCCACTTTGCTAGATGACGACTGCAACTTACGACTCCCCTGCAGCGAGCGTGACTTCCGAGAAGTCTCAGCAGCTGACATGCCGACACTGGCCGCGCTCAACGAAATCCCTGATGACTTACCGTTGCAAAAGGGGGATCATTTCGCGCTGATGGTCTTCATGGCCTCTGTTCTAGGGCGCATAGTGAGGTGCAACTTTCAGCAGACTTCTAGCAACAGCTTTGCACCGTGGGACTCGAGGAGCGAGTATGCGCACACACACGGAGTATTGCTGAGCTTTGAGTCCTACTCGGATACGGTAGACAGCTCCTTCGCCGCCGCACTGGAACATGATTTCGGGTCCAACGGGCTGATAGACTACTGCGTTTCTGGACACTTCTGCTTCTCGCATGCCCTGTACCATCTGAACCACTGCCTACTCCACCATCCTTTCCTTCTTCGTCAACGTCTTCGGCGGCAGAAGCTAAGCAAAGTTCCACCAAGCTTTTTGCGTGAAGCTGTTCAAAGAAGCAGGGACCATGCAAAGCATCTGACGGCTGTGCTACAGGCTCTTCAGGACAGCGGTTGCGTTGCTTATCCCAGCTTCTACGGCTACTGTGCAATGGTGGCAGGTGTAATCCACCGCCTCCATGTTGCGAACCAGAGAGGCCTGAACCAGAAAGCCTCCACTGAGCTTTATGAGTCTTGCATCAGGCTTCTGGACCACAATGCTGGTCCTTGGGATCATTACAGACGAATGGTGAGTACGATTTGGCAATGCAATAAACACACGCTAACGATCGACATGCAGTCCGTCGCGCTGAAGTCCTTCCAGCCATCCCCCTCCATGGCTACTCAGCTGCTTTCCTCTTCGTTGTCCCACAGCCCTCTTTCCTCCGATGAAACAGAAACCATGTGGAACCTCGTTGACTACGGCTGGCTGTCAGACTCGGCTCGACCAACCAGCCCCTCTACGGATACCTCGGCTCCTGTCAATGGACCTACCGGCTGGACCCCTTTTCTCGAAGACACCCCCCCTGGAACCAATGGATTTGCAACCAACTGGGGGTCCGATGAAATGATTCAAGACGGCAACATCGAACACTCACTACTCGACGCGATGATCGGGAATGGAACGCATGCTGGCTTTAATTTGGGTCCGTCCCTTTCTACGGCGCCATGGCCAACACCCCTCCAGGCAGACTGATTTACTCAAAATACGTTACATTCACCTCAAAGTGCTACAACTTGTTTTCGCGAGCCCTTGCCATGGCCTTTATCTCCTGGTTGACCGCCAGATCAGATAGGATTTCCTCGCTGCCACCTCCAACCACCATAACCCTAACATCCCGGCTAATCTGCTCGATGCGAGCACCGCGTCCATTCTTTGAGTAACCCAGGCCGCCCATGATCTGCTGGGACTCTCTGTTCACGTGCTCCAGGGTTTGCCCAGCCAGGACCTTGAGGTTTGCAAGCAATCCGCCAATAGCCGGATCCCAGCTGCCTTTTTTGGCTTGCTCTGTTATGTAGACCAGCTGTTCCATCCATGCGTAGGCGGCGTCGATGCTCCTTCCAAACGATGAAAACTTGCTCCGTATCACCTGGTTCTCGATGAGCTTCTTTCCAAAGGTTTCCCGCGTCGTGGCATGCTGGAACGCATCCTCTGCGCAGACGCGGGCCAGGCGGAGACTGGTGCAGGCCAACCAGAGTCGTTCGTGGTTGAAGTCTGGCAGACGAGCTGTCAATTGCTGGGCTTCCCGTCAACCAAGGAGAGAACTCACTGGACATTATAATCTCGAATCCCTTGTTTTCCTGGCCCAGCAAGTTTGCTGCCGGGACCCTTACGTCGTCAAATTCGATGTACGTTGATCCTACCCACCCAAAGTCAGTTCGGAGAAGCATGCAAGCGTTCAGACGCCGTTTCTCACCGCTCGCATTCACGCCAGAGTTCTCCATCTTCCGGCACGTCACGCCCTTCGCCTTCAACGGGATAATCAAGGCCGAAACGCCGCCCCTCCCTTCTCCACCGGTCCTCACCGCCGCTGTGCAGTAGTCCGCAAAGATACCATTCGTGATCCACTTTTTTGCACCATTCACAACATACTCCTCACCATCTCTCTCTGCCGTCGTCGTAATTCCCGCGACATCCGACCCCGCTACACCACCTCCGTCAGCCTCCACTCCACACGCGCCAGCCCTGGGACAAACACTCACCATCCGGCTCAGTCACGCCCAAGCAGAACCTCGTCTGGCCCCCTAGCACGCCCGGCAAAAACCTTTGCTTCTGCTCCTCGCTCCCGAAATTCACCAGCGGCGGCACGCCAATCGCATTCCCGCACGCCAGGCCCCACACGACGCCGAGACAGCCACACCGGGCGATCTCATCGATGACGATCAGATCGTGGAAGGCGTCCCATTCCTCGGGCGGCACGTCAGCGGGCAGGCGCTGGCCAGGCGGCAGGAAGCGCTGTGGGGCGAGCGGGTAGACGGCGGCGGCGGCGTAGCCCTCGGCGGCGTGGCGGGCGAGCGCGGCGGGCGGGATGCGGCCGGCAGCCTCCCAGGCGGCGCAGAAGGGGGCGATGTGGGTGGAGACGTAGGCGCGGGCTTCGCGCTGCAGGCGGACGTGCGAGGGCGTGTAGTGGGGGCTGGCGCGGCGGGTGTGCCAGAGGGGGTCGGCGAAGGGTAGGGCGGAGGTGGTGGGGGAAGACATGGCTGGAGGAGTGCTGTGCTGTGCTGTGGCGCTGAGGAGGCGGTTCGCGGTGGTGAGTGAGCGATATACCCAGGCTGATGCGTCGTTCCCTTCCCCGCTCTCCCCCGCTGCCGTGAGGGACGGGGTACACGGCCGGGGGTGGACGGGGGCCCGGGTCTTGGCGCGGGGACGGGCCGGGCTGCACGGCGAGGCCGGCCGGGGGTGCTCGCCGCGGGGTGCTTATCATTGGTTTCGGATGGGGAGTGTGGGATGGCAGACTGCACCATGGCTGTCGACTCTGTGCTCCCGTCGTCTCGACCTCTGTTCCTGGCAGAGCAGCCAGTTGGGCCTGATGGCCGACCAGCCCTCCGCCGCATCTTCATCGCGAACCGCGGCGAGATCGCCTGCCGGGTCATCGCCACGTGCCGCAAGCTCGGCCTCACCTCCATCGCCGTCTACGTCGACGAGTAAGCCTGCGTCAGCCGCCCCCCTGCGCCGCACCCACGCTGACCCGCGCGCAGAGACTCCTCTTCGCTCCACGTCCGGCAGGCCGACGAGTCGATCCGGCTCGGCAGCATCACGCAGGCAGCCACCAACCCGTTCCTCGACGCCGAGCTGCTCGTGGCCACGGCGGTGGGCTGCGGCGCGCACGCGGTGCACCCGGGCTATGGGTACCTCAGCGAAGACGCCGACTTCGCGCGCGCCGTCCGCGCCGCCGGGCTGGTGTTCGTCGGGCCCAGCGCGGCGGCGCTGTCGACGCTGGGCAACAAGCGCGCGGCGAAGGCCTACCTCTCCGAGCACGCGCCCGACGTGCCGCTGATCCCGGGGTTCGCGGGGGACAGCCAGCACGCGGCCGACCTGGAGGCAGCGGCAACGGCCATCGGCTACCCGGTGATGCTGAAGGCGGCGGCGGGCGGCGGCGGCAAGGGCATGCGCGTGGTGCGGGCGGCGGACGAGCTGGGCGAGGCGCTGGAGCGGGCGCGGTCGGAGGCAGGCCGCAGCTTCGGCAGCGCGGACTGCATCCTGGAGAAGTTCGTCGAGGCGGCCAAGCACGTTGAGTTGCAGGTGGTGGGTGACGGTGGTGGCGTGGTGGTGTGCCTGGGCGAGCGCGACTGCTCGGTGCAACGGCGCCACCAGAAGGTCGTCGAGGAGACGCCGTGCGCGTGGCTGTCCGAGGAGCTGCGCACAGCGATGGCAGCGGCGGCGATACGCGTGGCGACGCTGATCGGCTACGAGGGCGCGGGCACCGTCGAGTTCGTGGTCGATGTCGCGGCGGCGCGCTTCTACTTCCTGGAGGTCAACGCCCGGCTGCAGGTCGAGCACCCCATCACCGAGGAGGCGGCTGGCGTCGATCTGGTCGCGCTGCAGCTATTCGTCGCAGCCGGCGGGCGGCTTGCCAACGTCGCCGCGCTGCAGCCGGTGGTGACGAGAGGCCACGCCATCGAATGCCGCCTCTGCGCCGAAGACCCCCATCGCGACTTTCTGCCCGAGCGCGGCACCGTCCGCCTGTGGAACCCGGCACGGGCTGCGGACACGCGCTTCGAGACAGCCGTCGAGACGGGCGCCGAGGTATCGATCCACTTCGACCCGCTGCTCGCCAAGCTCGTCGTCTGGGCGCCCACGCGGGCCCGCGCCATCGCGGCCATGACCCGCGCGCTGGCGCACACGGCCTGCGTCGGCGTGCGGACGAACCAGCTGTTCCTGCAGCGCTGCCTCGCCCACCCGGCCTTCCGCGACCCGGCCTACACCACCGCCTTCATCCCCACCCACCTGGACGCCCTGCTGCACACCCCACAGCCCGGCGCCCTCCTCCCCGCCCTCCCCTGCCTTTACCTCGACCACCTGCGCGCCGCCGCGCCCCGCCCGTTCCCCCACGTCCGCAGAGCTTTCCGCAACCAGCCCCACGACCCCGTCAACCGCCCCGCCCGCATCGTGCACCTCGACGCCGGCGGGCCGGAGCACCCGCTCCTCTGCGCCGTCGACCCCGCCGCCGACCGCGTCCGCGTCGCGCCCGTCCCGTCCGCAGCCCCCGCCGTCTCCGTCCCACCCACCCCCACTCCCTCCCCCACCGCCCGCCACAACGCCCTCAGCACCGCTCTCCGCAGAGGCCTCCTCGCCGCCACCCCTTCCCACGCCGCGTCGCTGCGCTCGGTCGCCCCGCTGCCGGCCGCGCCGGGGTGGCGCGCAGCCAGCGTGTGCGCGGTGCTGGGGGGGCGGGTGGAGGGGGCGCAGATCGTCGCGGCGGAGGAGGACGAGCGCGGGGCGAGGAGGGTGGAGGCGCATGTGGCGGGGCTGGGGACGTGGGTGGGGTTTGGGGTGGAGGGGGTGTTGGGGTTTGGGGGGAGGGGGGGTGGGGGGGAGAAAGGGGAGGGGGAAGGGGGGAGGGTGGTGAGGGCGCCGATGCCGTGTCGGGTGTTGAGGGTGGAGAGGGGGGAGGGGGAGCGGGTGGGGTGTGGGGAGGGGGTGGTGGTGGTGGAGAGTATGAAGATGGAGATGAGCATTGTGGCGGGGGTGGATGGGGTGGTGAGGGTGCGGGTGAGGGAGGGGGAGGCGGTGGGGGAGGGGGAGGTGCTGTTTGTGGTTGAGTGAGGGGGGGTTGTGTCGTTTGGCTGGCGGTGTGGATTGATGCTTTGAATGGTGGGTCGTCTAGACTTGGGATTTAAGAATGTATGATTAGCTCCTGTTGGCTGAGCAGTACCCTTGGGACTTGAAGGATTACTCTTGCTTCGGTTGCACTTCTACGTGTCTTACTCAAGGACCGATAATATAAATCCTCAATTAAATATTCTTGACGATCTCTAACTACATTAACATCTCAAGCCCCGACGCAGCATATCATCCAAAGGAAACTTTCGAAACAAGTCAAAACTGATAATAGTAACATTTCCCAAATACGCTCTGCTTAGCTTGTCATTGGTACTCTTGGTGCCGGAATAGCTGGCCCAGCTTTCGCTCTTCAGAAGTTCAGACGATATCCCACCCCGCCCTACCACTCCTTTATAAGCTCACATTTTGTAACATTGGGCCGAGCCCATACACCCTCGGTGACATCATACTCAGACAAACAGCTAGCGCTACAATTGTCTTGTCTCCGAATAGACTCTATTCACCCCACCCGCCTACCCTCAAGCGCGATATCGAAAGAATCAACAGAGACATTATCAGACCCATTGTCCGGAGCACTTCGTACGGAGCCAACAACAGCACCAGCCGGAACGTCAAAGACACCACCGCGGATCTCATAGACTACTCTATAGAGCAGAATACATTTCCCAGGCCAACAACCCGCAACCCAGCCTGCAAGCCACGGCGCCCCAGCACAAGAGACCCCTCCCTCTCCCTCTCCCGCACCACCAGTCTCGGGTGCGAGACCGAGCGGCACAAGAAAAGTGCGATAGCCCGAAACCTGCCCAAGCTGGTGGAGTTCGAACCTTTACTTTTGGGGATGTTAGTCCTCGATTTCGAAGAATGGGGTTAGCCTTGCCTTTTGCTCAGGGCTGTTTGGTTCTTCTACATGCTGACACGAGACGAAGGAGCTGATTAAACTGTCGGTCCGGTTCTTTTCCACGGCTGCAGTAGATATTCATACTGTTCAGCTCATGTCCCCAGACCATCTTGATGAGTCTCACCCTCAACGTGTGGTCGACGGTATTGACACTGTGTAGCCTGACGATTGGTAAGCTTGCGCTCCTTCTCCCATTTGCCAAGAAAGTCCAAGTTTGAAGCGTTCCGGTTGCCCAGATTGGATACAATAACGGTATCTTTATCCGAGATGGTCCGAATCTATGAATGCAGTAGGTAAAACGCTATGTTCCCGATAAATCTCCAGCAGGTTCTCCCTCAGCATCTAGCCGACGGCATTGGGGTCGTGTAGACTTACGATTGGTATGCTGCGTTCCTTTAGGCACCACTTCGCCAAGACTATCCACACATATCCCGCTCCTGCTATCCATGCTGGGTAAGACAATGGTACTTTTATCCGCAGTCGAATTTCCTCAAAGAGTAATGGTCAAGTAACAAAGGCCGATGTTATTCCTGGGTCAATGATCTTTGCGAAGGAAATACGAGCAAAGCCACGAGAGGTATTACGAGACTCAATATCTCACCCCACTCGCAAAATGCACAGCATATTGTAAGCAGAAGGCGACTCCTGTGACTTTCTGGTGCAATATCAATGGTCTCTGGCTGGTCAGGTTCAACGCGTTGTTGCTCAACCGACCAATGACAAAGCAGGACGCTCGGATGGCGTGACCAATGGCAAGCCCTAAAGAGCACGGAAGCACTTCCTATTAACGAAATGGTCCCGGCGGATTTGAAATCCGATACGGACGTACTGCAAGCCTCTCTCCTCCACTTGCCAACGGCGTCGTTTGTGGCAAGTAGAAGCCCACGACCATTTCGCCTCGGTACTTTGCCGGTACCGGGGTCGGTCCGCTTTTTTCTTCCCCTTTTTGCAATTTGATTACTGAGTTTGAGCCCATCTCGGCCTCTTCTCGGACGAAAAGCCGGACGTGAAATAGTCTGCTTAGTTTTTGCCTGACCAGAAGACCATCGAAGCCACGCGTAGACTATATAAGCAGTATGGAGCACCCATCAAGCGAAGTTCAACCTAAATCCCCCAGACACACCACTGCCCTTGCGCCTTGCCTCGGTCTTACCAGCACGTCAAGAGAAGGAACCAAAAGAGACCCAAGAAAAGAACCGCAACCATGGCCGAAAACACCAAGCTCTTCCAACCGGTCACGATCGGCACGTCAGAGCTCTCCAACCGCATCGCCATGGCGCCGCTCACCCGCTTCCGCGCCACCGACAACTACGAGCCGACCGACACGATGGCGACGTACTACGCGCAGCGAGCGGCGGTGCCGGGCACGCTCATCCTGACCGAAGCGACGTACCCGTCGCACCGGGCGGCGGGCTACGCCAACGTGCCGGGGCTGTGGACGGCGGAGCAGCTGGCGGGGTGGCGCAAGACGACGGAGGCGGTGCACGCGCGCGGCGGCAAGATCTGGGTGCAGATCTGGGCGCTGGGGCGCGTCGCGCAGCCGGACGCGAAGAGCAAGGCGCCGGCGCGCGACCCCGGCTTCGACTACAGCACCGGCCTCGTCAGCTCCAGCGACGTGCCTGCCGGCCCCGGCTACCCGGCGCCGCGGCCGCTGAGCGAGGACGAGATCTGGGGGTTCGTGCAGGACTTCGCGACGGGCGCGAAGAACGCGGTCGAGGTGGCCGGGTTCGACGGCGTGGAGATCCACGGCGCGCACGGGTGAGTGTGGGCGGAGGGGGTGGGGGGAGGCGGCGCACACGGCTGACCCGACGATGACAGGTACCTCGTCGACCAGTTCACGCAGGACACGGCCAACAAGCGCACCGACCAGTGGGGCGGCAGCATCGAGAACCGCGCGCGCTTCGCCGTCGAGGTGTGCAAGGCCGTCGCCGCGGCCGTCGGGCCCTCGCGCGTGGGCATCCGGCTCAGCCCGTGGAACACGGTGCAGGGCATGCGCATGGCCGACCCGCGCCCGCAGTTCACGCACCTGATCACGCAGCTCGCCGCGCTCGACCTGGCCTACCTGCACCTGGTCGAGCCGCGCGTGCACGGCGTGTTCGACAAGGACCCGCCCGCCGACGAGAACCTCCAGTTCGCGCTCGACGCCTGGGGCCGCGGCAAGAAGGTGCTGATCGCCGGCGGCTACACGCCCGAGCAGGCCGTCGAGGCCGTCGAGCGCACCTACAGCGACTGGGACGCCGTCATCGTCTTCGGCCGCCGCTTCATCTCCACCCCGGACCTCGTCTACCGCGTCAAGAAGGGCATCGAGTGGGCCCAGTACGACCGCTCCAGCTTCTACTACGACCCCACCAGCGGCGCCCCCATCACCAAGGGCTACGTCGACTACCCCGTCTCGCAGGAGTACGTGCAGGAGTTTGAGCAGCTGTACGCGGCCCCGGTGGCGAGGCTGTAGGGTGATTCAGCATGTTTAGATAATAGAAAGACGCATCTCGATACCCGGAGATGGGATTAGATGTCTCCTAGAGCTTGGCTTGCAGCACGTCTTAGAATGATTCCTCACGTAGTTAGAGAAGAAGTTCGTTAATTCAAGATGTTCCAGATTCGATAATTCTCGCTTTCATGACCATGCGGACAGTTTTGTAGCAGATTGGGAACATGGTAAAGGGGAAAACGGACAGCTCTCACTTGATCTTCATTTGCTGTAGGCTTACTGCATGATTTCCAACTCATGGATTCACATGTTTTCGATGCAGTGGGTTGCCCAACATCACGTGCAGACGCAGCTGCAAGCTAATCCCCATCAGAAACACTTCGCACTTCTTTGCAGGTATCCTAATCGGCTTTCTTTCTCACACTCATCGAGCAGTACTTGACACCCGATGCAAGCGTCGAAGGTGGCCGTCACCTTCGTGGTCAGTGGACCGTCGCGGTCTCGGCTGCCACTGCGCCACCTTCCGCAATCCCTCCACCACCGCTTCTTCCCTCTTCTCATCCTCACACATCACCAAACTCTCCGACATTCTTTGGCCATCCGACACCACCTGATCACACCTGCTAACCCATCAGCTGTAGGCAATGCTACTGAGAAACCCCAGGATATTCCACAGGGCTTGGAGGGGCTTATGGGGCCAGTTCTGGAAGCATCACAACAAGTCCACGCACGGGTAGCTAACGCATCCACACGGATAGAGAAGTATTTTTCTCACCGAAAATTTCACTCGGATCAATGCTTCAACTGCTCACGGAGACGTGCGTGTGTTTCAATACTGTCCGATGCGTATGACCTGATTTCTACACTATTCAAAGACGATTTCTCACGCAGTCAGGGAAAAACCTCCTCACTGCAAGATATTCTCTCCAAACCACCTCCGTCTACAAGACGACAGGACTACTCTTCGGCAGCTCACCCAGCACCGGCCCGCCAGCAACCTCCCCCTCCACCTCCTCCCCCAACGGCTTAAACCCCCTCCACCCATCCTTCACCACGCCATCCACATACTCCAGATAATTCTTCAGCCCCGCGAAGTAAAACCGACACGACCACGGCTTCCCCGGAATATTCGCGCCGAAGATCCACGAATGCGGCTGCTTAAACAAGCTCCCCTCGGCCACCTCCTCGCACAGCGCCGCCCACCCCCTCTCCGCCTCCATCGTGCACTCCACAACGGCCCTCGCCACACCCCTCCGCCGCGCCTCCTCCGCCCGCCCGACCGCCGCCGTGATCAGCGCCACCGCCGCCTCGAACGCCGGCGGGTTGTTGCAGAACGGCGCCTGCGGGCCGTTGACCATGAACAGGTTCGGGCAGTCGCCGGCGAAGACGCCGAGGTAGCTCGACGGGCCGGCGGCCCAGCGGTCGGCGAGCGCGACGCCGTGGCGGTCGCGCAGCGCGATGCGCGTGTAGTTGCCGTCGACGGCGTCGAAGCCGGTGGCGAAGACGAGGAGGTCGAGTTCGTGGACGGTGCCGTCGGCGGTGCGGACGCCGGCGGGGGTGATGGAGTCGATGGGGGTGGCGAGGAGGTCGACGATGTCGACGTTGGGGCGGTTGAACTGCGCGAAGTAGCCGGCGTCGCAGATGGGGCGGCGGGCGAGGGGTTCGCGGGGGGTGAGCTTGGCGGCTTTGGTTGGGTCCGTCACGATCTGCGATATCTTGCGGCGGATGAAGGCGCAGGCTTCTTCGTTGGCGGCGGGGGACGTGGCGATGTCGCCGAAGCCTTCGAACATGAAGCGGAACCCGTTGCCGCGCGTCCACAGCTGCTCGAAGATGGCGGCGCGCTCGGCCGGCGGGACGGAGTGGACGGGGCGGGTGGATTCCTCGAAGCCGAAGCCCACGGCGCTGCTGCGGACCTGCGCCCAGATGGCGTCGTAGTTGGCGTTGACCCAGGCGCGGTGCGCGGGCGTGACGGGCCCGTTGCCGGACGGCACCGAGTACTGCGGGTGGCGCTGGAAGCAGGTCAGGGACGCGACCTTGGGCGCGATGTCGGTGATGATCTGGACGCCCGTCGAGCCGTTGCCGACGACGCCGACGCGCTTGCCGCGGACGTCGATGTCGGGCGACCACGACGCCGAGTGCGTGAGCCGGCCCGCGAAGGTGGATGCCCCGGGGATGTCGGGCACGTTGCGTTTGGACAGCACTCCGAGCGCGGCGATGAGGTACCGCGCCGTGATCACCTCGCCCGTGCTGGTCGCCACCCGCCAGACCTGCGCCTCGTCGTCCCAGTCCGCGGACAGCATCTCCGTGTTGAACTGCATGTGCTTGCGCAGGTCGTACTTGGCGACGATGTGGCGCAGGTACTCGAGCACCTCCGGCTGGTGCACGTAGTGGTTCTTCCACGGGTACGTCTGCAGGTCCTCCTTGTCCCACGAGTACCGGTACACGAAGCTCTCCGTGTCGCTCATCGCCCCCGGGTAGCAGTTGAAGTGCCATGTGCCTCCGATGTCCGACGCGAGGTCGATCACCTTGACCGAGAGCCCGAGCTTGAGGAGTTCGTTGAGCTGGTGGATGCCGCTGAAGCCGGCTCCGACGATCAGAGCGTCGAATTGCTGGTCTGGGGCTGACGCCATGGTCACGGAATGCCTCACGCAAGGATGCTTTTGCTCTGTTTGGTCTACAGTAACAGTTTCTGCGTGGCTGGCGGTCTGGAGGCTGACCATTTAAGTCGTCACCTCCAGTCGTGCTGTCGGCAAATCGGTTATTCTAGTGCTGACGAATCAGTCGATCAATCGTCTTATGTGCGTCGGATTAACCTGTGGCAGTCCATGTCTGGCCGCTACAGGTCGAAATCCCTGGGCTTTGGTGGGGTACGTGGGCATTAAGTGCGGAGAAGGCACGGGATGGGGCGGGGAATCTGCAGTAACACCTTCTAAAGATACGTCGATTGGCACTAAATGATAACATGTTTAATGAGGGTAGGGAATGCTATTGGATGATTTGCGCTTTCTCTCCTACTTCGGTCCTGATTGCCTCGAGACAAGGTCTCCGTCGAGCGCCAAGGTGGGGGCCAGGAAGAGCGTTCAAGCAGATGAACAGACACCATTGGTGCATGTGAGTTCGTCACTGCAGTCATCAAAGGTTGAACAAGGTGCACCTGTAGATTGTCGTAATGTCAGCGCTCCATTACAATTTTATCACAGGCTTTCCGGAGAGCTTATTACGCCACTTACCCGCACAGTGCCCCTCCCAGCTGCAGGAACCCGAGCCGCCACCGCCAGAGCCACCGTTACAGTACTGGCTCGCGTCGACATTGTCGTATGTGTGGTCCGTGTGGCATTGTCCGTTGCTGAATGTCGGGTTTGCTGCACAGTTCTGGTAAGTATTCTTGACCTTTCTGCAGACTCGCGCCAGCTACTTACTATCGACCTCCAGGTTAGTTGCCGGGTTGCGTACAATATCCTGGTTGGAATCTGGGGTCAGCGAGTTCTCGCAGGCGATCTGGATGTTGCCGCCGTTGGTACTGTCGCCGGTCCAGATGTCGATGTGCCAGGTGCCCGACGAGGTCCAGTCCTCAGCTTTCTGGATGTCAGCCTCGGACAAGCATCAGTCTGAGAGGGGTTCGGTCTTACTGCACTGGGCACAGAGATCCTGATAGATCAGGTACTTCTTCAAATACGGCGCGTAGATGATCTCGCAGTCGTTGAACTCGCCCTTCGCCGTGGCGAACGTGAGAGGATCCTGATAAGTGCCGGTTCCTCCGGCGTTCGAGCCACGACCACTAACAGCGCCACAAGTGTATGCAGTCTCAGTGGAGCCTGGGGGATCGTTGTCAGGAGAGCCGTAAAAGGTGATGTGCGTGGACTGCGTGGAGCAAGCCACCGCTTGCTGGATGGCTGCAAGCCCAAGGGCTGCAGAGCTGAAAAGATGTTGGGTCTTCATGGTGAATGGGCGAAGCGAAGATGATGGTTGTGTTGGATCTGGCCTGCTTGGTGTTGGAGGTGAGGGAATTGACTTCACTTTTATAGCAAGCAGCTCAAGACAGTGCTTCGTGGAGACCTTACCTACACTACAGCCGCACTGTCGATCGCTCGTGAAGGTGGTGGACCGTAAGCATTTTTGTGGCGTCACACGTTGCGCACCCTCCTGCATCAGCAACCACCAAGCTTTCCAGCCTCAAGGATACGCAAAGCTAAATGCACATCAACTAGGACGCATCTGGGAGGTGGTACCTCATCAAAGGATGTTTTTACTCGGAAACTCCAGTCTGGGGTATGAACGTGGTGGCTCGTGCCTCAATCCGATGTAAGACGTGGCCCCCACAGCGCACCTGATTGATGAGATGGCGTAAATAAGTGTGTGCAAGGCTGGAACGAGACCCCACAGTCCTGGGTGCCGTTCAACATGGGCCAGTTGCCTGATGAGAAGCCATGGTTGTCTTTCAGCACGGTTGTTTGCCTGATGTGCTGACTAGGATTACGATTGGCGTCCTCCTACTAAGACAGGTTCTGTCTTCTTTCGCGGCGTGAGTTTGTCAAAGATGGCAGGATTGAATTACAGAGACGTTTGACGGGGCTGCAAAAGACGTTGAGTGAACTGTGGGCAATTCAAAGATATTTTCATGAACATGTTTCTATACAGATATGCGAGGTGCGCAATGCGCAATGTCAGTTCATCGGGATACGGATTGGACCCCACCAGGGTCCGCCCTCATTGTCAAACAAGCTTGTTTTCAGCTGTGACTTTGCTTAATCAAATCTGCAGCCTGCAAAATGATTAGCGTTGCGCAGAAATACGAACGAGAAGACAACGTACCTTTTCCGCAATGGCGTATATGGTCGAACTCGTGTGCGTGGCTGGGAGAAGTGGCATCAAGCTTGCATCCACCACCCTCAGCCTCTCGACCCCATACACTCTCAGCTCCGGATCCAGGACACCTCCATCTTCGCGCGCCATCATGGGCGCTGTGCAACACACGTGCGCAAATGTTGGCTGCATGGCGCCACGCAGAGCAGGCTCCAGCTGCGCGTCGGTCGTCAGGTTTGCTCCGGGCACCAGCTCGGTGGGCTGCAGCTCGGACATAGCCGGCGTGGCTATGAACTCGCGAACCTTGCGGACAGAGGCCATCATGATCTTGATATCCGACGGGGCCGTCATCGTGCCATAGTCAATGACCGGCTTTGCCAGTGGGTCAGTGCTACCTGCAAGCACGGTGCCGCGGCTCAATGGTTTGACCATGACGATGGCCATGGTTCCTGCGCCGCCGAAAGAGGATTCTTTGACGGATGTGTCCAGAGAAGAGTAGAGGTCCGAGATGATGTCTTTCTGGACAGAGTAGCCCTTCTCTACAATAGCGGGGATGTTGCGAGAGGTGTATGCGGAGCTAGCGTTCGTTGAGCGTGCGAGAGAGGTAATTTCGTCAAATTTGTCGCTGTTCGTGATGTTCTGCAGAGGCAAGAAGCATACGGTCTGTCCTCTGCCTAGCGTATAAGGACCTTCACGGGACGAGTAGTACAGAGCAAGCTGTTCACTGGCGTATGTTTCGTTGGACGTCCAGGTTCCTGCGTCTGGAAGAATCGGATTTGCAACTACTGTCGTCAGTTTGACGCATGTTCAGGCGATTCGGGATTCACTCACAGTTGAAAACCGAGTAAAAGGTTGGATGATCCTGAAGGTTATATCCTGTGGGAAGATCAACCAAGACATCAATACCGAGGTTGCTCAGCAAGTCAGCTGGGCCGATTCCGGACAGCTGGAGGATTTGAGGAGTATGAGCTGCGCCTGCAGCAAGTATGACCTCTTTAGCTGCTTTGACAGTTCCCGTCTGGCCACTTGAGATGAACTCAGCGCCGACAGCCGTAGTGCCGTTGAACAGTATCTTAGTCACAGCATGCATGGTCGCGAGGTGATAATTCGGCCTCGAGGAAACTCTGTCGTAGTGAGCGACACGTGCAGAGCATCGACTCTGATTTTTGGGGTCCACCGAGCTGGTTCCCCAGAAAACACCGGCCTTCGATCCCGCTCCCGGGTCTTTGGGTATCGGGACTCCAAGACTAGTCCAAGCCCGGAAAAAGTTCTCTGCACGGGCCCTATTAGCAAGTCATGTCTTGCCTCCGGATTCCTGGTTTACTTACTTATGTTCTGCCACATAAAAGGCGGGTATCTCGACTGGACAGGCCCGCTGGAGCCGTGGACGCTCAAGTCCCAAGAAACATCCCATTCTTCGGCGAAGCTCTCATTTGTCGGGGTGAAAGTCTCGCTCTGTTGCCTGTCAGCGCATCATCAACGTCAAGCTTGAACTCAAGTACCTTTCTAAAGTACGGAAGCAGGCCGTCCCAGCCCCATCCAGGATTTCCGAGTTGCTCCCATGCGTCATAGTCAGGTGCACCTCCACGGTCAAAGAACATCCCATTGACAACCGTGCCACCGCCAACTACAGCTGCGGCCAACACAGGGAAGGTCTTGTTGGCAAGTCCCTTCTGCGGTACGCTCGTGAGGTTAAAGCTGTATGGCGCATACGCATTGGCGGCCAGCCCCGGCACAAGGACATTCGCCTCTCCGCCATCAAAAGGGCCAAACTCAAGCACCAGGACGGAGACTGTGCATTCAGCGGACCAGCAACAGCGTTGTGACAGGAGTATTTCTCACCATCTGCGTCTTTGGTCAACCGATCGGCCACGGTGAGTCCGCTCGTACCACCACCGATGATCACGAAGTCGTATTCGTCTTGCAGAGCGGTATCCCTACCGATAATCTGCGCATGCCGACCCAGTTGGGAATGCGCAACCATGCAAAGCATGGAAAGCGCAAGGAGGTAAATCATAGTGTCGTAGATAATGAAGGGAGAACCCAGGAACAAGAACGGCCGGCAAGGTTAAGGTTTTAAGGTTACGTGAAACGCTTGTCTACATATTTACCGAGCCACTCGTGAAATCACCACTTTTTTCCTTCCCGCTGGGCATGATTTGTAGCTTCCAATAAACGTCCATGGGCCGGGTTCGCGCATGTGGCTTGCTGGTGTTTAACCCCAAAGGGGCTGTGGCCCGGAACTTTTACGAATGACCGAGGTTTTTTGGCCCCCATCTTCATCAATTCGTTTCTCCATGAGGCCGGTCTAGAGGCCCTGACATGTCGGTTAGCTCGCCTCGAGTAGCCGCACCCCGGTCGAAAAAAATGCAAACTGAAGGGCAGGTGGCCTCTTATCAGCTCACCCTCGCTACTACAATACACTGATATCTCGATCGCAGTAGAGCAGCACTTGTCCGCTGACATTCAACAATATTCTTAGACCACTCTGAGTTCTACATCAGACATGCGCACCGCTGATACAAAAGATGTTTGGACTAATGGATTTTGAAGCAGAGGACATACCTTCGGCCTGCTTATCTTTGCATACAGTCTTTTGACATCTGCCACGTAAAAAATCTGTGTGGGCCAGAATCACCACTCCCTGGAGGTTTACCGCTCTCCGAACCTCAGATATTTCGAACATCATCATTTCAAGCTTCTAACAACCACTTAATAAAAACACGATCTGCGGCATTCTTCATATTCGCCACGGTCAGCACATCCTTTACCGCCATCGTGGCCACTCCGGAACCGAAACGAGAACTAGCTGCTGGCTGGTCGGATATCTTGGCGTCGTGAAGGGGGTGCCAGCGAAGATCCTCGGTCTTGGTGGAAATTTTGAACGTTGATATGTATTGCCGGTTCCAAGATATTGAGCTTGCGTTTGCTCTGCCTCGCATCTTGTGTGATGAGCAGCTACCTGTGATTTTGCGTCTCATTTCCGTTCAATCCGGAAATGTGGGCTCTTCTGAACCGGGTAACAGAGCCGGGAGGAACAATACAGTTCGGAAGAATAGAATAATTCAAGCCTCAAGCCATGGCTTCCGAAATCTGAGATCATGGATTCTCAAGGTCTAATCGGGGAGAAAAGTGGTAATTATCTCCGAAATGATAAAGTTAAGAACTCGGTTTGGTAACCATTATTCAATTGTTCTATTCAATATCAGGCTCCGTTAAATCTACTTTATCTATGACGATGATACACACAAATCGGCATACAGACAAGTAATTTGCTTGCAAGTTGCGTCATCGCGACCAGTCTTGGGATCCTGGTATGCCGCTTCACTCGCACGCTTGCGATCCTTGCCGAAACAATTGGAACTGAGGAGTGAGCAGCGCCGTTAATTTCACGTTCACTCCCACAACAATTAGATCATGGCCATTGTAGCAGACTCGCAATTATCGTGCGGCACTTCGGAGAGTTTTCAATCCATTCTCAACTTAACATATCATGTGTGCACTATACATAGGCGGTTTTGCCAGAGCGCATTCGGTGTGTGACGTTTCTAAGAGCTTTAAAGGGACGGAGGCGACTCCGCATGCAGGTCCGCCCTACGGCCGACTCATGGCACAATAAGAATAAGCTCTGTACCAGAGAGTCGGGGCAACACAGAGCCAGTCAACGAGTAAGTTTCACGGCAGATCTAAAACCGTGAGATCCAGAAGTCAAGCCGGGTTCATTGAGTCCAATTTCCGAAATAAGGATCGTCTACTAGGCTTGTTCCTTAGGATTCAAAGACTCCAAGGTGTTTCTGTAGCTTCCGAGCATTCCGGTAGGGCGTGTGTTGTCAGCCAAGCTCACAACCTTTTTTAACCGGCTTTGCTCGAAAACTTTCTTTGATCACCAATGCTACGCTGGGACGGGACGACTCGCGTTCCCGGCAGGTAAGGACGGTTCAAAATGAACAGCCTTCGCTGCGAAAGCCTTCGTACTGGTTCCTCCGAAATTCTGTTACGAGGCGGTTCTCTTCAAGTCCCCCCGCCATGGCTACATTATGTACTCCATTGATCCGTCTCATGCTTTTTGCTGCATTTATATTGCAAGCGTATGCATACGATGGTGATGCAAACACCATTCCTGCGACCCTCAACGCATTCGGCCAAGGATTCATTGCTGAGTTCGAAAATGCTCGAAATGTCGAACCACAGGTAGATATTTCTAGAGGCACAAATATGTACTGAAGCTAAATGGTTTCAGGCCGCCATGGCCGTCATGCGGCAGGTAAACGAGGCAACAGCTGGCGGGTTGGGACCTGTCGAAATCACCAAGAGGCTGGATTTTACCAGCAACATCTTCTCAGGAGCCTCCTTTGCCGTCACAGCAGTCAACGGGCCAGCGGACGACGATGAGTTTAGACGTGCTCTCGAAGATGTTCCAGAAATCAAGGCGGTGTACCCCATCAACACGTATTATCTCACAGGCAGCGAGATGCGTGCATCACCGTATGGGTCCGGAGATGTCTTTGAAGAGCAACTCGAGAGGAGACAAGAGCCAGGAACAAGCCCGCAAGACTCTATTGACACAATCTTGTCCACTCACGTCATGACGGGCGTGGACAGGCTGCACGCGGAGAACATTACCGGAGCAGGGGTCAAGATCGCAATCCTCGACACCGGCATTGACTACCTACATCCTGCCTTGGGAGCAGGTTTCGGCGCCGGCTTCAAGGTTGTAGGCGGAACAGACCTCGTGGGAGACAAGTACAACGGATCATCGAACGTGCCTGCTTCGCCTGACAATGATCCGTTGGTAACCTGCAGCGATCACGGAACCCACGTTTCCGGAATCATCGGGGCGAACCCGTACAGGTACAACGTGACTGGGGTTGCCCCAGATGCGGAGCTGGAAATGTACCGGGTATTTGGCTGCTCAGGCGGAGTGAACACTGACATCGGAGTCAATGCATCTCTGCAAGCTTACAACAGCGGTGCGGATATCATTCATGCATCAATTGGCGGGAACGGGGGCTGGAGTGATGGTAAGTGGAAATAGTGGAGTGTGTCCGGTTTGGGAAATTGACGTGGGACAGATGCCTGGGCGGTGGTCGTAGATCGCATCAACGGAAATGGCACGTTGTACACCCTTTCGGCTGGCAACTCTGGCAACAACGTTGGAATTTTCGGTCCAAATTCACTCGGCGGCGGATCGCAGACACCACTCATCGGAGCCGTGGACAACACTCAGACGCCCGAGCTACTCCTAAACGCAACGTACAGGATCGGAGACGAGCAGGTCCAAGACTTCCAGTTTGCCCCAGGTTGGCCGCAGAACTTTACCGAGGACCAAGAGCTTTATGCACTATCATTTGATGACGACGATTCGTCCGACGCATGCGAAGAGCTTCCGGACAGTACTCCAGATCTTTCCAACCGGATTGTTTTGGTGCGAAGGAGAATCAGATGCAGCACTGGCACCAAGATCACCAACGTCCAACGCGCTGGTGGCCGCTACATTTTGGTCTACAACATCGCTGACGATAACCCAATCCTCCCTCTTTCATATCTAGACAACAGTGGAGATCGATACGAATGGCGTCAGAAAGAAGATGGGCCACTCCTCCAGGGTGTCGGTATGGTAGGCAATGCAGTTGGACAGAAGTGGATCGACAACCTGAAGAATGGCTCGAGAGTGACTGCGACGCTGCCGACTTCAGTGGACAATAAGCAGTTGCGTTACAAAGTCAACAATCAGACCGGAGGCCGCATGAGTAGATTCACTTCCTGGTACGTAATATTGATTTTCAGGTTCCCTGCCAAGTGCTGATTGATCCAGGGGACCAACTTACGAAGCTCAGCCCGGAGTCACTGTCTCCGGCCCGGGTGGAAACATTCTGTCAACCCTCAGTCGCCGCGTTGGGGGCTACGGGACTTATTCTGGCACGTCAATGTCCGCCCCGTTCCTTGCTGGAGTTGCGGCACTCATCAAATCCGCGAATCCCTCAATCAGCGTTCCGGAAATCATCTCGCGCCTCGCAGTCACGGCAAACCCAATGCCCTTCAACGACAACTCCACCACGGCCTTCGACTACTTGGCGCCCGTGTTCCAGCAAGGTGGAGGCTTAGTCGATGCATACCAGGCGGTGAAAGGGACGACCTTGCTGAACGCCAGCTCCCTGAATTTCAACGACACGGCATTCACGAACAGCCCGCAGCACTTTACCATCTCCAACGCCGGCACCGAGTCCCTCACTTACAACCTCTCCCACATCGGCGCCGGCACCGTCTACGCCCTGCCAGAAGGCGACCTCGGCACTAACAGCCCCCTCGGCCTCAACGACGACCGCTTCGTGTCCGGACTCAGCAAGGCCTTCGCCACCGTGACCATCAACCCGACGACCGTCGACATCGCCGCCGGCGACTCCGCCACCATCAGCGTCGACCTTTCCTTCCCGGACCTGGACCGGCGGCGCATCCCGCTGGTCAGCGGGTACATCGCCGCCAACGCGTCGGACGGCACGTCCGTGACGCTGCCGTACAACGGGCTCGCGTCGGCGCTGCGCAACGCCATCGTGCTCGACCCCAACACGGAGGGCAACTACCTGATCGCGGCGACGAACGCGTCGCTCAACACGACCAACTTCCTCCAGCCGGCGCCGCCGGGCAGCGGCAGCGTGCTGTCCGTGCCGAAGTTGACCGACACGTCGCTGCTCAACGAGGTGGTGCTGCCGGGCGTGCAGTTCATCCTGGCGATGGGGTCGCGGCGCGTCGACTTCGACGTGCTGCGCGCCAACAGCTCCGAGAACGTCGGCACCGCCGTCGTGCTGAACCCCAGCCCGCTGTACGTCCGGTCCTACACCCGCGCCTCGGCCAACGTGAGGCTGTTCTACGGCATGCTGGCCAACATGACGTACGTGCCCGAGGGCGAGTACAAGTTCCTGGTCAGGGCGCTGAGGATCACGGGGGACCCCGAGAATCTGGATGACTACGACTCATTCACGACGGATCCGTTCTTCTTGAGGTACACGGAGCAGTGAACGTTAGACTGGAAGACGCATTCTCTGTCGATTTGTAGAGGTCACCAAGTAGACACAGAATTGATGAAGATGAACTTTTCCTGCCTGAAACTTACTTACAAAAACAAGAAAATGAAGAAGCCAACAACACCTGCAATCAAGCAACTTACTTTTATAATACCGCAAACAAAAGAGAAGAAAAAAGCAAATCCCCAACGCCCACCACGTCTACAAACACTCTCAATCTCATATCCTCTTTAACGTCCTCTCTCTATCCACCTTCCCTCAACCAGCCGTATCCACCACCTCCGCAAACCACTGCCTCAATGCCGTCGACAGCACGCCAGGCAGCTCCCTGACGTCCCTCACAACCACATACCACCTGAACGGGAAGGTATCCATGTACCTCCGCTTGACCACCTTGCCGTCCACGAAGCTCACGTCCAGCAGGTCCAGCACGCTGCTCTTCTTCTCCTGCGGCACCGAACCCGCATCCGCACCCGGCACACCCGGCTGAGCGGCGACCCCCGTGCCCGCGCCATCGACCACAACGAAGACGATCATGATGCGCTCCTCCTGGGCCCTGCGCACCAGGCGCGCCACCTCCGCGTGCCCATCGCACACGCCATCCGAAATCACCAGCGCCAGCTGCCACAGGTCCTTCGCGGCGCCGGCGGCGCGCAGGCGGGCCTCGCCGAACACGTCGACGATGCGGGCGACCAGCTCGCGCACGTCGGTGCGCTCCTGCGCGAAGCCGAAGCGGCGGAAGACGTCGACGCCGGCCTCGGAGCTGAAGGGCTGCTCGAACGGGTGGGCGACGTCGACGCCGCCGCCGAAGCGCAGCACGCTCATCTCGCCCGCCTCCAGCGTCGCCAGCGCCTTGGCCACCAGCGCCAGCGTCTCGAACGCCAGCCCCGCCACCCGCCCGTCCGCCATGGATTTGGAGTCGTCCAGCGCGAGCGCGATCTGGTACGCGCGCTTCGACGGGAGCGACCGGCGCAGCCAGATCTTGTCGCGCTTGTACTGCGATGCGATGTACGGGATGATGGCTTTCATGTTGAGCCGCTTGCCCGTGCGGTGTCCGCCGCGCATTTTGGTTGCGAGCGTCGGTGCGAGGATGAGGCGAAGCTGTTCCGTCAGGCCCTGCGAGAGGGCGCGCGTCGAGGCTTCATGGTGCTGCCACAGGGCGCGCGCGTCGTCGAGCGTGCGTGGGAAGTCGGCGTCGTCTGAGAGGTGGGCTGAGGAGAGTTGGCGGTCAACTTCCTCGACGTCCGAGTCTGAGTCGGAGAGATCCGGCGCTTCGAGGGAGTCCTCGCGCTCCTGGTTGGTGCGGTCGCCGGGCTCGCCCATGAATGCGTTGGGTTGGCCTGTTGTCTGCTGCTCTTGCTCCTCGGCGGCGGTGTCGCGCTGAGTCGGCTCGACATCCTCCATCGGAACGTCTTCTGCCTGCTCTTTTTGTTCCTCCACCTCTGCAGGTAGATTCTCAGGAAGCTCAGCCTTTTCATTGGCATCCTGCGCCATCTCTCTATCCAAAGCGCGAGCCTGATCTTCTTCAGCAGCGCCGAGTGCTTGCGTATCAGCCTCAGCTTCATCGTCAGGCAAATGCTCAAAGTCCGCATCCGCCATATCGACATCCTTGTCTTGCTGCTGCTGCTGTTGCTGTTGCTCCTCTTGGTTCTCTGACGGATTCTGGATCTGACGCTGCTGGTTGTACCACTTCTCGAGCATATCGCCCAGCTTCTTGAACGGCTGGCTCTCAGCTGAGTCCTCCATCTCCTCGTCCTTGCCGACCGCATCTTGTTGCGAGGCCTTGCCGCGGGCACCCTTCTCAGTCGAGTCCTGCTGCTGCTCCTCGGACGCCTCGCCTTCGGTGCCGTCTTCCCGCTGAGCCCCGTTGGTCTGGTCCTTGTCGTCCTTCTGCTGGTCCTGAGCATCCAGTCCGAGGCCGGTTTCGGCGGCGGCGTCGTTATCGGTCTTGTCGTTTTGTGCATCGTCGGCGCCGCGGAGCTCGCCTTCGGTCTGTTCCTGCTGCTCCTCTGGTTCGACCGCCTGGTCCTCCTTGTTTTGCTCATCGATATCCGGGACTTCCTCGGCCTCCTTGTCGAGGTCGGCAGGACCTTCCTCAGGCTCGCCGTCGTCCGCGTCTCCCTCCTTCTCCTCCGGCAGCTCGGTCTCGTCCTCATCCATCGCATCGCCGAGGTCATCCATGTCATCCAGCTCCTCATCACCCAGCGACTTCTGATCATCGTCGAGGTTGAGCTCATCGGGCAGATCCAACGTCTCGCCCTCCTGCATGTGCGGGTCGACCGGCTCCTGCTCGTCCGGCCCGCCAATCCGCTCCTCCTCCTCGGCGCCCTTCTCCGGCTCCTCATCCTCCTCCTCGTCGCCCTGCTCGTCACCCTCCTGCCCCTCTTTCTTCTCCTTCTTCTGCTCCTCGTCCTTCCCGCCGGCCAGCTCGTCCTTATCCTTGGACCCGAACTCGTCCTGGCCCTCCCTCTCCCTCTCATCCTCCTCGTCCTTCCCGCCATTATCCCACATCTTCTCATCCACCGTCGACGGGCCCAGATCATCCACCTCGCCCGCCTCCTCATCCATCTCCTCCTCCTCACCCTCATCCTCCTTCTCCCCATCCTCCCCTTCCTCATCCTCCTTCTCCTCCCCCTTCGTCCCCTCCATCTCCTCCTCCCCCATGTCAACCGCATCCTCCTCGTCCTCCATCTCCTTATCCTTCTTCTCCCCCTCGGCCTCCTGCGCCAGCTCCGTCAGATCCTCCTCCTCGCCGACGTCCTTGCTGGTGTCCTCCGCGCCCTCGCCCTCACCCAGCCCCGTCCCGCCCTCCAGCTTGTCGTCCTGGCCCTTGCCGCCCTCGGGCTCGCTCTCCGACGGCGTGCAGAAGCCGCGGGTGCCGACGACCAGGAACGCCTTCGCCATGCGGTGCGCCAGGCGCGCCGTCGCGGCGTGGTGCTGCGCGAAGCGGGCGAGGACGTCCGCGACGACGGTGCGGTGCTGCACGATGACCGGGGCGAGGGCGGTGAGAGCCGCGCGGGCGGCGCCGAGGTTGGGGTTGTCGAGGTGCTGCAGGTTGTTGAGGACGCTGCACAGGGCGGCGGTGACGCGCGGGGCGTGCAGGGCCTTGCAGGCGGTGGCGAGCGCCGAGCTTTCCGTGGCCAGCCACGAGGGCAGGTCGTTGTTGGCAGGAAGGGTGGAGTAGGCTTTCTCGACGTCCTGGATGGAGCCGAGGATGGAATCGAGGGAGGAGAAGATGGTGGTGCTGAGACCTTGGATGGACGTTGTGTTGTCCTGGCGTATGTTGTCGACGCTGGTGGAGGTTGTGGAGAGCCGGAGCCAGGGTAGGAGCTGCTTCAGCACACCTTCAAGTACTGGGTACTGCTGTCTCCACTTGATGATTGCCTGGTTGGCCTCCTCAACCGTCTCGTTGATCCGGTCCGCGAGCGCGTCATGTGCATCCGACGACAGGCCCTTCGGCAACGCGGGAAGTCCGTCAATCTCTTTCATCAACCCTTCAAACAGCTGGGCCCTGGAGTTCAACCCCTCTAAAACCTCAGCAACATCAATCTTCCCCAGCTTCGCTTGAGCATCGACGACCTGCGCAGCAACCTTCAACATCGGCGCCACCCACGGCAAACCAGCGTGTGTCAGAGTCGTCGGGTCAGAGCTCTGCGTAATATCTCCAGAAGACAGCGCTATGACCTGCTCGACCGTCTTCTCTAGCACCTCTGCCTCCTCCAGTGTCTTGGCCGCAACTTCGCGTTGCTTGATCGCCGAGTGCAGCATGCTTTCGAAATTTCCGATGCAGCGTGCGACATCTGCATTTGTCAGGTCGCCCGAGTGCTCGCGCGCGACGTCGCGCACCTGCTGCATGAGGTTGAATGTCTTATGAAGGTACTCCTCCGCCCCCATCGCGTACGCAGAGCCGCTGTGGGTAGTTGAGGCGGATGGTAGCGTCGGGAGGCGTGCCAGAACCTTCGCCAGCGAGTCCTGCTTCTCAAGCACGTCGCCTCCGACATGCGCGCGGAAGCCCATCTCGCGCAGCTGCTTGAGCATGTCGTTGAACAGCTTGCGCTTCTGAGACTTGAGGTGCTTGACCTCGTTCTTATTCTCGTCCGTCAGCTTCGAGGGTGTTGCCTTTTGCAGTTCGGCGATGGAAGAGTCGAGATTGTCCAAGAAGTCTTGTATGTAGACGGAGCCGGCCGTAGCGCCACTGCGAGGGTTGGCCATCTTGTGCATGAGCTTGACAGTCGTCTGGATATCCTTGAAGCGAGAGGGTCTGGAGGCCCAGTTTGGCACAAGTTGGTCGCATACTTCCAACACTACGGCATCAACCACTACATCTGCAGGCTTTGATTGCGCGTAGGGAGCGACGAGCATTGACTTTGCTGGTTCAGGGAGATCTTGCTTGAGAAGAGCGTCAACAGGCTTGTTGAGGATGTCACGGAACTTGCGAATAAGCCTGAATAGCTTCTTGTGCGACGCCTTAGCGCTCTGTCTCAACGCCTCGATGTTTCGGTCTCTCCAGCTAGCAAGTTTCAGGACGTTCTTCGTATCCTTCTCAAGAGTCGCGCGACCTTTGTTGATGGAATCGCGCACGGGCTGAGCGAAGCGTATAAAGTACTTTATGAAGTTGTCGAGGGCAGTGCGAACAGGTCTGACAGCAGAATCATCCACTTCCTTGAGCGCCAGTTGCGCTCTAAACTGCTCCAACAGCCTCAGGCGCTCGTGGTATTGTCCCGCTGTTGTGTACTGGGCAAACTCCTCAAGCGTCCTCAGCAGCTCTTGCGCGTGGTCCTCCATCGCGGCAGACGAGCCCAGAGACTCGGTCGCTGCGATGATCGTCTGGTAAGCAACGAAAAACCAGCTCTTTGCATCATCTTTCGCCTTCTCAATCTCAATATCGAAGAGACGCGCCCACGTCGTAAGCTCCAGCTGACGCCAGCTGACCAGCAGGTTCGTGACTTCATCATACAGCGGTGCCGCAGTAAACTCTTTGCTGGCAACTTGCTGCCACTCGTAGATAGAAGCATGGAGCTTCTCGCCCTTGGTGAGGAATTTTGCAACGGGCTCGGTGTGGCGGAAAGCAAGCAACTCGTCTGAGGTACGCAGGACATCGCCGAGGGTTGCATGCTCCGGCCAGACCTCCTGAATTTGGCGGAAGCGTTTCTGCACACGGTGGATGATAGTGACCAGCTTTTTGGCCTCGCTGATGTTTGCGTCGGTGTAGAAGTTGTAGTAACGAGACGAGAGAGAATCATGGAGAAGATGTTCGCTCTGCTTGTTAAGAGCCAGGAATATTGCCGGAAGAGTTGTCTCGAGACCGTCCCTACTGTTGTTGTCGCTCTGGCTGATATACTCCGTAGACTTTTCGATAAGAGTCTTGATCTTCTCAGTGGGGTTCTCTCTATTGACGAAGATGTCCGCGTGGGAGACCGCGAGCTTCCGTGCCAACTCTTGCGGTGATTGCGCAGGAGTCACGTTGCCGTTGACAAGATCTTCCTGCTGATCGTAATCTGGGAACAGACTCTGCAGCTCTTCTTCAGTGGCCTCCTCTTCAGCTTGGTGGTCACCGCGGAAGCGGTACAGCCCTGACTGCTCGGCAGCCTTCTCCTGATCAGCCTCAAGCTTCTCCTTCCACTGCTCGTAGAAACTACGGAAGATGTCGTGAATTAAGTGGCGCTCATTGATCGAAGGATTCTTCTCAGGTTGAATACTCAGCTTGACTGCAAGAGCGCCCAAAGCATGCCAACGCAGATCAGTTGCCCTCTGGCGTCCGAATATGGCGGCGTCAGAAGCAGGCACTATTCCGCCAGCGCTGCCGCCAAGCAATGGAGTATGCGCAGACACATACTCGAACACCTCAGAACTATCATTCCTTGCATCAGCACCGCCAGCAAGGATGATACCCACTCTCAAACAGTGTAGGAACGTCACAACCGGCGCAGTGATATCGTCATAACCACGATAACCTTCCGTCAGTCGTTTAACAATCTGCTTGATGTTCATTTCCAGCGTCGCATCTCGCAGCATCTCTGTCTCACCCGCATCGGCTGCTTTCACAAGACCGTCCAACACGCGTAGCAGGTTGCCGAATTCACCTGAGAGCTGCGTGAGTTCCGACTGTGGAGGTCTGGCGATAGCTGGCACGGATGGATCGATGCCCATAGCATCGATTTCCTTTTCAATGATTTGAGTGCGCAGGTTCTCAGTCCGGCCGGTGAAGGCTCGCTCGAAGTGACGGAGTGCGGCGAGGCTGCCAGTGAGGCCGTCACGATGAGTGCCGAAGAGACTGCGTTCAACGAGAGGACGAAGTGCGGGGTCGAATGGACGATCGGGTACGTAGAGCCAAAGAAGGGTGATAGCCAGGCTCATCCAAGCCTGACCTGCCTGTGCGTGCTTATTGGACCCCTCCGGAGCTGCGTTGTACTCGAGGCTGCGCTGCAGAAGTTGTAGAGCCGTGCGGAAGTGATGATTGTCAGGCAAGTCCTGCCGCAAAACGATGGCTTGAGTTGTGCTGGTGCTCTCGTCCATGAACTGGCTGTGAGGAGCAAGCATCGCACTGAGGATCCCTTCGTGGAGTTTTGAAAGCAGTGACGTCTGGTCCTGCAGAAGGTCTCCAGATAAGTTAACCAGAGACTGTCCCAGCACTCCGATTTCAGACTTGAGAAGATCCATCTGGGCCAGTGACGCATTGTCGAGGTTTACCACATCCTTTAGTAGCGAGATGTGATATGCGCCACTGAGAGCAACAGGACCGACATCTCCATGTACTCCAAGATACGTCGAGATCCGGGTGAGCAGCGTCTCTGCGAAACCCCCTACAGCTGTATGGCTAGTCTTTGTAGGTCTCTGAGCCAGCAGTGTTAAGGTCGGTGTGTTGGCATTTTTGCTCACAGGTGTCTGGTCATTCCAGCCCACCAGCTGCACCAAGTCCGTGAACTGGCAGATACCTTCAAAGGCTTCCGTGAACCAAGGCTTGACCATCTCCTTGCCTTCTCTCACACCTTTCTCCATACCATTGGTCGCAGCTTCGAGCTCGGCTATCAACTCCTCCACTTCGACACTCCGACTGCGTACCATCTCCATGGCATTGGCCAGGGCAGACCTCACGTGCGCAAGATCCTCAAGCGGTGCGTCAGCAAGCCACACAGAGGCATCGAACCTATCTGCTAGGCTCTCGAGCTTAAGGAGATTGAGGAGGCCCGAGTAGGTCGGCGGCGTGGAGGGCTTGAAGAGCGGCCAAAGGAGCTCCATACTCAGACCGGTGGAAAGCTGGCTATCCAGCTTGAGAGAATAGAGGCTCTTGGCCAATTGGTCTTGAAGTTTGGTGGACGGCAACATAGGACAGCATTGGAACGAATCGAAAAGTTGGTGGGCGAGAGCTAGATAGACCTGGAATACGGCATCTTCAACGGCCGGAGTATCCGTGAGTGTGAAAAGATCAAACCAGAATTGGCGGATGGGTTTGATTGAGCTCAGAACCAGCTCGTCCATGACATTTCCCTGCAGGACTTCAAGCACCCAGGCCGCCAAGGCATCGAACACAGACGATAAGAATGGTCCGACACCCGCAAATGGATCTTTGTTCGATTTTGACGCGGCTTTCGACGGCACCAAACTCCTTCCCAGCCTCGTGCGGTCCTTGATCTTGATCTTATTGGCCTTCTCGGTTGCCTGCTGAAGTAGGCTCTGCATTTTCTTCAGGTCCAGGCAGAGATCGAACAATGCGCCAAGCCAGTACGGGTTCTGGGCAGGAGAAGATGACGAGTCGGAACGATCATGTTTGTTGTAGAGGGCGAGGGTCTGGTTGTTCAAAGGATGAATTGGCTACATACACGGCTCTACGATCAGTATATCTACCTTCTTTGTCGTTAAGAGAAGCGAGGTCACTGACCTGCGCGTTGATGAAGTTTTGCCTAGGCTTCATGAGCTCAGGAGCACCCTCCACCAATGAGATTGCCTTTGCGAGCCATTCTTGCGGAAGTTGAGAAAAGAAAGCCATGTTTGTTTGCAACGATGCTTCCAACCGAGCATCGCCTCGCAGGTAATACAATCCTTGGGCCATTTGCTGATAGAAGCTATCCAGGCGGGTTGAGTCTTCCACAGATAGATGATCTAAGGAGGTAGCTACGAGAGTGTCGGCTGATGCCTGATCCAATTGACCATAACCAATGGAGTCAAGATGGCGATACCTGTACATGGCGGATTCAAAAGCGAAATTGTTGAGGCGATCGTTGCTGACATCTTCATCTGATGTAGGGAGGAAGAAAATCTCAACAGCTCTGTTCCTCATAGCCCGTGAAAGCTCGCCATGACGTGGGTCCATTGTCATGAAGATACGGAAGTTGGGATGCGGCTTGACAATCTTTGCCTCACCATCAGCTGTTGAGTGCTCGTTAATGATCAAATACCCGTTGGGCTCTAGTAGACCGTTCAGTCTATCGAGTACGGAAGAGCTGCAAAGGTTGGCATTGTCAAGAACGAGCCATTTGCCTTGCTCGAGCGCTTGAACAAGGAGACCATCGACCCACTGGAACCTGGCTTGGTCAACTACAACGGAGTCCTTTGCAAGGGCATCAGCCTGAGTGATTAGCTCTCGGATCTCCGGATGGTCATTCCCAGCTTGGGCCTGTGTTAGTAGCCGACTGATGGCATTAAAATCGACTTGAGAGAGATCGATAGGAGAGGAGAGTCGGACAAGAGTAAGGAAAAGAGAAGAGAGCTCAGAGACGGTGTGGACTTGGTTGTTGATGACAAAGGAACGGGCGAAAAGGTTGACTTTTTCAAGGAAACGAAGAACCTGTCGAGATGGATCGACCTGCTCATACCCACCCACCAAGTCCATGGCATCGATGTCGGCATTCATGGAAGATGTCACCAGCTCCGCTCCCACAGCCGAGGCAAGCTGCTTGACAAGGCTAGTCTTTCCAGATCCTGGAGGCCCAACAAGAATGACAGGCCAATTCAGCTGGACAGCAATCATCATCGATTCCATCACAGGGAGTTGGTCCTTCCTTGGCTGATATCTTGAAGAGAAGTGCTGGAACGTCAGGTGTCGGGGAAGGAGTCCCAGTCCGACTTGGATATGGCTCTTACCCAAGTTGTGGAAGTAGGCCCGCTGTTGCACTGTTGACTTGATGGCTTGCTCGAACAAAGCAGTAACACACCTTCTGTCCAGGTCGGATCTGAAGCGTTGCGAGATCACTGTGTCCAGGAAGTCTCGTGCCATTCCTGTGGGAAGCAAACCCTGCTGCGAGGTAAGTAGTTGCAGCCACCGAAGAGTATCTCGCAAGTTGAATTCCCAGGGACCGCCGAGCGCTCCAAACTTCCGGTTCGAAACTTGAGCTTCCAGTTCGGCGATGAAACCCGTCAGAGTCTCGATGTCTTCCTCGGTAGTGTTGGGGTATTGCTGTTTGCAGATTATAACAAGATCTTCCAGTCTGAAGACATCGGCATACACCACTGTGAAACGGTTGACGAAAGAAGCAGGAAGACCTTTCCTTCCGCCACCTTGATGATGAGGGTTCTGTGCGGCAAAGACCCTGAAACCCGGGCTCTGGTGGAAATTCTGGTCCAGTTCCGAAATGTAAACCTCTCCCCTATGGTCGAGGCAGGCATTGAGGCCCTCAAGCACTGACTGCGAAGCCAGGTTCATCTCGTCGAGCAAGACCCACTCCCCGTTCTTCATGGCTTTCAAGAAAGGTGCATCTTTCCAGGCAAAAGTACCTGCCTGGGCTCCTTCAACTGGAACGTCGGATCCGAACAAGTCCATGAGATCAGTTTGCTCAGACAAGTTGATACGAGTGAGAGGGATGCCAACAGCCTTGGCAATAGCAGTAACCAAGGATGTCTTGCCGACACCGGGATTGCCCTCAAGGAGAATAGGCTTTGGCAGCTGCAGTGCACGCAGAACTCTCATTGCATTTGACTTGGTAGTCGGGGCAGCCATTGAGAATGAGGGGTCGGAGACGGCCTGACCAAGGCGAGGAACTGCGAAAGAGCCAATAGACAGCATGGAATCCGAAGAGCCAATCTCTGCTGCAGCAAAGTAGATGGCCTTTGCATCCAAATTCACCAGTTCGCTGAGCTTCTCGAGGCAGGTGGCGCGTTCGTGGTCGATATTGGCTGCTGAGATGGCAAGCAGGGCCGCCGGGTTGGCGCCAAGCGTGTCGATGAAGACCATAGCAGCGCCGTGAATAACACCAAACACTGGGTCGCTTGCGCCACAGCGGTTGATGAAATGGACCCATGCTAGTGTATCACGAATGGAAATAGAAGACGCTGCAGAGGTGTTGTACTTCTCGTTGAACCACTGGGAGAAGTTGACCACGGTCGACGCGTGCTCAACTGCCGAAGGCAAGAGCTTGGCCTTCACGATCTGGGTGATGTCTTCAAGGTCAGACAGAGCAGGTACCCAGATCTCTGTGAATCGATTTCGCAACGCCGGAGACAGTTCTTTCTTGCCGTAATCACCGCCGGGGTTCATCGTCGCCAGAAATTGGAAGCCATCCGATGCCTCGACATTGGAATCATTCGGGCCTTTCTCCGCAAGAAGCAGGTTACGAGAAGACTCGAGCACACTGTTCAATCGCTCCAAAACAGAGTCATCTGCGAGGGAGATCTCGTCAAGAAGGAAGTATTGGCCCGCCTTCATAGCAGTCACAAGACTTCCATCGGCCCACTCGAAGAGCGAAGAGAGTTTGATACGTTGGGCATGAATAGCCTGGCGTGCTTCGGTCTTAAAGAGGTCTGAACTTTCTTTGACAAGCCGATCGTACGTACTCAGAAGCTCGGGCAAGGACATGGCTGAGATGTCCAGAGAAGTTCCTGCTTCAATCAAAGCAGCACCAACATCCTTCGCCAGTTGCTCTTCCAAGAATGCGCGGTTGCGGATTGGTCTTTGAGCACCAATAAGATCTCCGGTCTCAGTGTTCTGGTGGGCGTTCACAATGAAGAGCTGTTTCCCAAAGGCATCGGCAAGCATCTGGCAAACAGTGGTTTTACCACAACCAGTCTCACCGACCAGCAAGACAGGCTCATTGTGGCGAAGCGCATTGGCGACGAGAGCGTACAATCTCCGCATGGCTCGGGTCCATACAACGTTGTCTGAAGAGACGTTCTCAGAGTACAGCCGCACTTCTGGAGACCTCTCGGCGGAGTAGAGCAGATCTTCGTCGATCTTAGTCTGCTTAATGACCTTCTCGATGATTTGTTTGACGGCTAAGCGCTCCTCAGCCTTTCGCACCCGCTCAGCAAGAAGCATGTAACCCTGTTCTGCGAGCTGCTGCGATGTCTCAGGTGCACGCATTGCCCATCGGAAGAGGTCACGAAGCGTTGCGAAACTCTTCGACTCGAACAAACGACTTGACTGGCGCAGAATTGACAGTTCCCTGTACACATTGACGATATGCTCGCACCATGATCGGGGAAGCTGTGTCCGTCTCTCCAAAATGTACTTGAGTTCGTTGACAGGGATGTCATCGAAGTGCAATTCCAGAAAACGGTTCCGGAAGGCGCGCGAGAGAGTCTTTCTTCCACCGTAAAGACCAGCGGGGTTTTGTGTCGCAAAAAGCATGAAGTCCTCATGTGGCCGAACGATCTCTTGGGTTTCGGGAATGAGAAGCTCCCTGTTATCGTCTAGCAGGCGATTGAGTGCTTCAAGAACGTCCGTTGGGGCAAGGTTAAGCTCGTCAAGCACAATCCAATGACCCTCCCGGAGTGCCTTGACAAGGATGCCTTCCTGGAATTGAAGTTTTCCATCACTTCCAGAGACATACGTGCCTAGGTATTCTTGCAGATCCGTGTGTTCGTGGTTGTTGATACGGACGAACTTGTTGCCTGACCTCTTCGCGAGATACTCGATCATACTGGTCTTTCCTGCCGACGTAGGGCCCTGAATGAGCACGGGGAATCGGCGGGTGGAAGCAGCACGGATGAGATTGGTGAGGTTACGCCAGACGAAGTTCGTGATGATGTAGTGCTCTTCCTCAGACGACTGGAATTTGCCTTGACGAAGCCACTGGGGATCCTTGCCAGCCTTGTTGATCCATTCCTCGAACCTTTCATCATCCACAGCTTTGCTTATGCCCTTTTTCTTTAAGTCATGGTGTCTCCGCCCATCGTCCCGACGTATCTGGACGTACTCTCTACCTTTCTCAACGGGCTTCCGAAGGGGAGAACGAAGCTCGGGCTTGAGGTACTTGATCACCGACTCTGCAACGAGATCTTCGGAAGGTTTGTCCAGAAACGTCAAAAAGCTCATGCAGAAGCCTTCGTAAAGAGCACGTCGTAGTGAGTGGAGTGGAGCAGTGTCCAAGGCATAGATCAACGTGCGTGTGAGGGTACGCAAGCTGAAGTGTGGCTTTTGGTTCGCACCATCGACTAGTCTGTTCTCCGCATTCAAAGCTTGAATGTGAAGATAGAGGTTGGCAACATCTGCAGAGACTTTGCGGTCCGTGTGAAGATACTGGTCAAGGTATGTCTCCACCACGCTCTGCAGGCTCTTGAAGTCGCGATCCGGGCTCTCAACGTATAGCTCCGTGAACCTCGAACGTATACCCATAGGAAGGTCCTTCTTACCAACGTCAGTTGCCGGGTTCATCGCTGCAAAGACGCGGAAATTTGGATGGGCCTCGATTCTCTCAACATTGCCCGTCTCTGTCAGAAGAATCGAAGGGGCGCCCCCAGACCCGCCGGTAAGCAGATCAGCTAAGGCTTCGAGGGTGTCCGGTGCGGCCAAATTGATCTCGTCAAGAAGGACCCAGTCGCCATTCCGCACAGCCTTGACAATGTTTCCCTCAATGAACTTGAAAGCAAAGGCGCTGGACTTGTTGGCGATCTGAGATTCTACGAGTTTGAGATCGTTGGCGAAAGCGTCCCACTCGGATTGAGAGAAACTGGCGGGGAGCTTCGGTTGCCTCTCGACCTTTCGCTTTTTCTTCTTCGGCTGCTCACTGTCATCAGCTGGTGAAGCCGAACCAGATGCTGAAGCCTTCACAGCTTCTTCAACCATGCGCAGTGCCTGTTGCCAGAATTTGCAAACAGCCTTCCAACGGCCCTTCGCCATGTGCTCATTTAGCTGAGTAAGGAAGAGGCTGTTCTTGTCTTGTGAGAAAGTCGACAAGAAGAGGTCGTCGAACCGGTCTTTCATTGGCACCATGACGCTGCGAAGGTTTACGGGCTTGTATCCGCCCAATAAATCGCCGCTTTCGCTCTGTTGCGACAAGTTGAAGACCTCCATCTTTCGTCCAACCTCGTTTGCCAAGTGCTGAATGGCAGTCGTCTTTCCAGTACCGGTCTCACCAACCAACAAAAGAGACTCTTGGTGATCCACAGCAACTGCAATCTTCTCCAAAAGACGGCGCGTATGCTCGTTCGCGGCGAACGGTCTTCGGTCCCGCCGTCGCTTACGCTGAGTCCTCTTCAGCGAAGCCCTTCCGATAGTAACTTCTCCCGATTCGTCACTTCCGGCAGTCTTGTACGCAATTGAGCGTTGTACGAGAAGATAGTCTCTCTTCTGAGGATCGACGTGTAGTTCCCGAGCGATGCAGGCAACGATCAAATCGCGGGCGAGTCCGTGTTCCAGGCTGCCGGCAAGACAATCGACTGCTTCGAGAAACATGTCATCCAGATTACGAGGGTTGATTCGACTGCACCACTTGAACAAGTCGCGTGAAGTGACAGGCCTGATCATGCCAGACCTGCTGGCAGTGAATGCCTTCTCTCGTGAAAGAGCCTGAAGGCTGGTATATACACTCATTATTTGAGGCACCAGTGCATCGGGGATGTTTGGAAAAGCTGAGTGGACAATTTCTCCGAGCTCATTCTCCGGCGGCATCTGGATGCTGATGCGCTCCCAGAACCGAGTTCCGATCATACCAGCACCAGGAACGATCTGCTCGCCACGGAGATTCAACGTTGTCCGTAGAGTTGCAATGATCTTGAAGCCGCGAGCAGCGCGGACAATCTCCCCTCTGCTTGGGATCAAGAGCTCGCCCGATTCGATCAGCGGTAAAAGGGTACTGAGGACATCGTTGGGAGCACGGTCCAAATCTTCGATCAACACCCAACGGCCTTCCCGGACAGCGGTCGTAAGAACACCAGGCCTCCAGGTAAACGTTCCCGGGGTATTTCCAGTAGTATACATTCCAATGAGCAGTTTAGCATCACTCTGCTCGTTGAGATGAAGCGTCACCATGGATTCCAGCTTGTTTAGTTCCCAGGCAAGATGACGGAGGATCAGAGTTTTACCAGATCCAGCAAGACCGGTCAACATAAGAGGCTTTTCACCCTTCAGACCCCTGGCTACCGTAGTGAGATTGCTCACAGTTGTCGCAGTTGGTACCAGCCGAATACCCTGTTCCACAGTGTTGGGAGCGTCCGAGCGGGGAAGTAGAACTCCATGAATCTCGGCAGTGTGAGAGCCAAGATCCTGCTGGGCAATAATCCTGCTAAACGGAGATGGCAAGTAGTTCTCACGTGCAGCTGCTGCTTCCGAGAGGTTCCTCCTCATTTCAGAATATCTTTTCTCTTCCCAAAGGCTCAGAAATCTGTAGTCGATTGCCTTTCCTTCCCAGTCGCCATTGATAGGTTCTTGGCCAAGATATCTCGATACCATCTCCTCCTGAGCTGCATCTGCAGCATGCAAGTATAGACACAGGCATCGTATCGCAAGGTATCGAACGGTTCGGTTCGGATGCGCGAGCAGAGGTTGGAGGGAAAGCGGCTGGACGGAGCGACCGAAGGTCTCGTTGTCGCAAACGAGCAGGCGGAAAAGTCCGAGCAGAAGTTGGGCCAAACGCGCATCCGCGGTGGCTTCGGAGGGCGTAGAGGCATCATAGTGTAGGGCAGATGCAATGTCGGCAGCGCCAGTGGATAGAATAGCTTCCGCATGGTCGGAGAGATGCGGCACAAATTGTAATATGCGGGCGTACGCAGGTACAACGTCGACGGGGGGGTATGAGGCAGTCCACAGCGCGCGGACTTCGACGAAGAGCGGTTCAAATAGCGAGAGCAGGTAATCGGTATGCTGCGGGTGCAGAGACGCTCGGGTGAGGTCAGCGAGGAACTCGCGATTGGAGCTCTCGCGGAGGAGGAAGCGCAGCTCCTCAGGCAGCTCGTCGAGGCGCGCGTGAAGCGCAGAGAGGCCCCAGCCGCATTCCATGGTCGCGCTCCGGATTGGGGCCAGGAATTGGGGCAAAGAGGTCTGGGGCGGCGTGGGGAGTTTGGTGTTGCGCGCCGCTGGCCGTCCAAAATAATTTCTGAAAGACCGCCGCTCGCCAAGCCGCTATGCCCCACAAGGAAGCGCGCGACCTCGAGATTTTGAAAGGCGGCGGGAAGCATCCACCACACCGACGGCTCAGACGAACCAGACCAGCTCCACCACACATCACCACCATGTCGCTCTCGTGCCAGTCCGCGCTGCGCGCCTGCGCCCGCGCCGCCCGCTCTTCTCCCGCCCGCGTGTCCGTCTCGCACCTCTCCCGCCAGCCGCAAGCCCGGCGATGGCAGTCGACCGACGCCGCCGCAGCTCCCGCCAACCCCAAGATCGCCACTATCGTCGACCAGATCAGCCAATTGACCCTGCTGGAGACCGCCGACCTCGTCTCCGCCCTCAAGGTGAGTCCCCGGGCGTTTGTGCCCCGCCAAGTCGCGTGAGAGAGAGCGCGCGCGTGTCAACACCTCCGCTAACCGCCGCACCATCCACCACAAGACCCGCCTCAACATCCCCGACATGCCCGTCGGCGGCTTCGCTGCTGCCCCCGCCGCCCAGGCCGCCCCTGCCGCTGTTGAGGAGGAAGAGGCCGCCCCCGCCGCCCAGGAGAAGACGCTGTTCAACCTGAAGCTGCAGAGCTTTGACGCCGCCGCCAAGCCCAAGATCATCAAGGAAGTCAAGAGCATGCTGGGCCTGTCGCTGGTGGACAGCAAGAAGTTCGTCGAAAGCGCGCCCAAGCTCATGAAGGAGTCTGTGCCCAAGGAGGAGGCCGAGAAGATCATCGAGACCTTGAAGGGCCTGGGCGCCGTTGTCGTCATGGAGTAAGCGGATGCCACTGGCCGAGCAACGTTGGGACATGTATGGAAAACGGAATGGGATGCTTCTGGAGTCCGTTGACGGGGCTCCCCACAAGTGCTACGCGCGGACGGAACACGAAGCGAGGCATGGTCGAGGTGTTTTTTGGGCTGTATTTGTATAGATGGATTCTTTAGTGTACAAATATGGTTTGCTTAAGGCGGGTATCAACGCCAGGTATGGAGGCCTTGCAAACCTCCAACACAAATGAAAATGAATAAGGTCCATCGCCACTCAACGCCGCAATCATGTACACCCAACCGCGAAGCACGACTATGTCCCAGCTCCAACGCCCGAACACCTGATGCCGAAAACACACTTTTCCCGCCAAACGCCGAAGACGACTGAAAGATGAGGGCTCATCGGTCGAACAAAATGGCCTGCTTACGCTCCTCCGCATCCTCCTCGGCCGCAATGTAGTCGTCGTCGCCAATGTCGCTGCTCTCCTCCCACAGCTTCTCAAACTCGCCGTCGTTCTCGGGGTCCACCTGCCAGATGACCTCCCTCAGCCGCTTGTGTCTCTCCCGATCCTCCTCTATCCGCTGTTCGACCTGCCGCTTATCCAGCCGCACCGCGCCGTTCCCCCTCGGCGTATGTTTCCCGCTCCCCGGGGCGCCATTCGTCGGCGATCCGAGCGCGGGGTGCGCAACCGTGACATCGCGTTCCTTGAGGCAGTCTTCGAGCTCCTGGACGGTTTGCGGGAGGAGGACCTGCTTCTGCTGCAGGCCGTTCAGCACCTGTGCGCCCCATCATCCGTCAGCAACCAGTGCGAAGCCGTCGCGGCTCGAAGGGCCCCAAAGCTCACCCTCCGCACGACCTTGACGTTGGCGGCGCCGGAGCCGTCGCTCGGGGCGACGGCGTCGATGACGCGCAGGATGTCACGCTGCATCATGCGCACGAATTCGAGGTGGTTCTCGCGCTGGGCCATGTCGCAGAGGTGCTCGATGAAGTACATGATGTTGGCGCGGTTGTTCATGTTGTTCTGGCGCACGCGCGTCAGCGGTCTCCAGGCACGGCGGGCGGGGGCGCTCCGCGAGCAGACTCACTCTCTCCAGCTGCTCGAGGATGCACGAGTGCAGATCCTCGTCCATGTCGCGGTACTTGAGGGCATAGTTGGCGGCCTTCTGGGCGGAGGTGACGGAGGCGTTGAGGTGCTGCAGCTGGCTCGTGAAGCGCATGCGCACTTCGAACGGGTCTGCCATGGTGGTCACGCGCGGGGGAGGTCGGAGGGCGGAGGAGGGTCGTGGTTGACGCGCGAAGCTTGAAGGCGTCTCGGCGGTGATGATGGGCAGCAGCCTCGAGGGACCCACGCGAAGTGGCGGTGCGTGGCGCGTCCGCTGCCGGCGGCTTGTTAGCTGCCACTCCACACGAGTCTAAAATGGTTCAGCAAGTTCAGTTGAACGGCTTGCTAGGAATTTTTTGTTTCATTCGAACTTTTGATAGCATTATACACTAATGTTATGTTTGCATGTTCGCTCATAAACCACAAGATCATTACGCCGACATATTACCCAGCAATCATGCCACGCTCCCGTCCGCACACACTTCCTCGTCCGCATAGGGTACTTGACGGAAGTACATGATCTCGCCAGTCTCGCACCTGTACTCGTACCATCCCTCCGCAGTCCTGCAGTAATTCCTGCCCGTCTTATCCACCCCACACTCCACGATGCCGCCTAGCGGCTTTTGGCTTCCGCTGGTGGTATTCTTGGGGCTGTGGGAAGACTCCTCAACCGCGTCGTCCAGAAGGCCTTTCTTGAGTACGATATGCTTGATCTCGGTCTCCGCGCCGCTGTCGTCTCTTATCTCAAAAACTGAGACGTCGTCCTCGTTGGAATTGGTGCTTTCGGCCTCGGCCTGTGTTTCTCTGGTTGCGAGCTCCATTTTTGGTGAATTGATTATGCTCTCCACGCCTTTTCGGATAGCAGGTGTGTTGTTGTTGGAGTTCCTGTTTGTGGGTGCGGCGAGACAAATACTGCTCGAGAGGACGCTGGCGAAGAGCGAGATGTGGTAGAAGGATGTAAACCGCATTTTTGTTTTTAACGAAGAAGGCGTTGACGTTGTCGAATTACGGAGATTTGGAGTAGTTGCGATTGACAGTAGATCGGATCAAAGAGTGACTGAACGATCGAACGAATGAACGAATTAACGATTGAGCGATTGGTGTGGACTGTTGTCGTACGCAAGCGTGAAGGTTCCACTGGTGCAGATGATGCTGGCGAGGACTTGGGGACTTGTTAAATGAAATTGCAGTCCAATTTTAGTCCGTTTCCATGTTTGTGTAGCCAGACTAGTGTATCCCGAGCGGATGTTTAGGCGTTTGAGGACTCCACAACGCTTGCCGAATCGCCTTGAAGGCCTCCTTCCTGCCTATACCTCCGAAGCGCGCGTTTACCAGGGCCCAGACCTCGGACCACGCACATACCACGCTGTATCGATTAGACCAAAAATAGCAATTGTGGCACCGAACGAGGCACTGGTGAGGCGAAGAAGGAAATTCAAAGGGGCGCCTGACAAGCGAAAGAGGAAGTGATAGGCCTAAAACACCTATGCTATAGCGCTGCGAGTGGTTCGAGGCCTTCGGGAGACTCCGCGGCTGAAGCGAAGGTCTTCAAACAATATTGAATCCTGCCGTCCGCCTGCCGTCCGCGGCTTCTCCCTCCGTTTCCAAGCTCCGCGGTGCTCACTCGAGGACGGAGCCGCATGATATTGTACATGTGTCTCCTGACTGCCGATGCCGACGTTGAAAATCTCAAACTTCATCAAAGAAGCGCAGACGATTCAATTGACGAACATCGTTGGTACGTACTTGTCGAAGGCTCATGCAGTCGCAGCATTCGAGCCTAGTGAATGGCAACATCAGAAGCCAGGTTGCGGTCGGCAGGGGGTGAGTGCGGAGAGGCCGGCGACCGCCCGTACGGTGTTGAGACCGACAAAAATCATCTGGACAAGAGGGGCAGTCGACGCATCTATGTATCCGGAGTCGTGGACGAATGGACGCGTCGCAAAGGCAGATGACAGCTGCGGAGGCAGAGATGCGGAGGCAGCGGCAGGGACCCACCGCTGGTGGCTGTCCTCGTGGCTCTGAGCTCCGGCTTGCGTCGGCCCCGCGCTCCAACCCAAACAATTTCGCTGCGCTTTCGGAGCTTCCCCACGCTACAAATAATCCCCACCAACAGCCCACCGTCTGCCCGTTGAACCACAGATACCCCATTCAGCAGCAATGGCACAAGCACAGCAAGACAATGGCCTCACCCTCACCGTCCTGGGCTGCGGTACGCCACCCCGAGCTCCCCGCCCCGTCTCGCTGCCCCACCACTGACACATCTCGCGCAGGCGTCATGGGCAACGCCATCCTCGGCGGCGTCATGGCCGCCCTGGACGACCCCTCCGGGCCCTCGACCGCCGACGAGCAGGTGCCGCCGCGCCTGCCGACCAAGTTCGTAGCCTGCGACGCGTGGGAGGGCGCGCCGGACGCGATCCGCTCGGTGCTGGGCAAGTACAACAAGCCGCTGGAGATCTTCGTCAACGACAACCTGGCGGGCGCCAAGGCGGCCGACGTGGTGCTGCTGGCGTGCAAGCCGTACATGCTGGCGGAGGTGCTGGGCGCGCCGGGCATGCGCGAGGCGCTCGACGGCAAGCTCATCATGTCCATCCTGGCCGGCGTGTCGGTCGAGCAGATCGAGCAGACGCTGTACCCCGACGGCCTCCCCAAGCAGAACCCGTGCCGCGTCGTGCGCGTCATGCCCAACACCGCCGCCCTCGTGCGCCAGTCCATGACCGTCATCTCGCAGCCGACGCCCCCGCTGAGCAAGAACCAGACCGCCCTGGTCACCTGGATCTTCAACCGCGTGGGCAAGGTCGTGCAGCTGCCGCCGCACTTGATGGATGCTTCGACTGCGCTGTGCGGCTCCGGCCCGGCTTTCGTGGCGCTGATACTGGAGGGTCTTGCGGACGGAGCCGTGGCCATGGGTATTCCCAGAAAGGAGGCCCAGCTTATGGCGGCTCAGATGATGAAGGGCACCACTGGCTTGGTGCTGGAGGAGAACAGGCACCCTTCGATCCTCAAGGATATGGTCTCGACCCCCGGCGGCTGCACCATTGGTGGTCTTTTATCTTTGGAGGAGGGTGCCGTCCGGGGCCAAGTTGCCCGCGCTGTCAGGGAGGCTACCGTCGTGGCAAGCCAGCTGGGACAGGGCGTCAAGAACGTCAACGGAACTCGTCACTAAAGATGGTGTTAAGCATATATACTCCGGCGTTCAAAATGCGGGAATTTTAGAGGCTACCATTCAGAAGTCTTATAATGGAAATGACAGGGTCAAAACAAATAAAAGTTACAATAGATCATGTCCGCAGAAAATTGCAGTGAAATACTACTAGACTTAAGTCGTAATGGTAATAGTGTTAACTTCTTTACCTGTTATATATCTATATAGTAAGTCCGCTCTACGTCTTTTCTAAGTATATAAATCTCTTCTTCTAGAAGAAAGTAGTATTCTTTATAGTTCTTTTAGTCTTATACTATCTAAAAGTAAAGAATAATATATTTTAAGATTAATTTCTACTCTTTATTTTAGTATCTATTTATTATTTATCCACTACGTCTTTATTATATTATTATATATAATACTAACACCTAGATATTAATTTTAATCTAGGGATTTAATAGATATTATAATATTTAAAGTATTTAATTAACTTATAGTCTTATCTTACTTAGATATAGTTAATTTTTATTATATTATAACTAGATCTATATATCTTAAAAAAAAATATACTTAAGTATTAAATTAACGTGGTTTATTAGTAAGCTATATATATTAGTAATCTATATACTTTTTCTTAGTACTACTACTCTTTATCTTTTATACGCGTTTTCTCTATAGCTAAGTATATAAATTTAAATAATTAAAGTATAAATTATCTTAGCTATTAAAGCTATTTAAACCTCTTAAAAATTAAGCTACTACGCTATAGTAAAGATCTATAATATATCTAAATCTATACTCTATAATAGAATAAATAATAGAATCTATAAAGTTAATTTCTAATCTACTACTTAGAATTTAGCTAAGATTAAGGAGGATATAATCGTCTAATACATCTTAGACCTAGATTTATAAGAATTCCCACCCTTAATTAAAGACGTACGCGTAATAGTAGACTATA
>JAJVDC010000148.1:0-95312 GCA_021436925.1 Neofusicoccum ribis | reverse complement strand
ACGTGCTTTATTTGCTTTTGCTTATACACGCGTCCCTTCTTTGCTTTTCTCGCTACACCATCACCTACCCCTACACACCTCATATGCCCAGTTCATACGTATTTCCGTAAATCCGATTATTACACGTATATAGCAGACCTCAGTAGCAACAATGAGAAGACAAGCGGCGTCTTCTTTCTCGCACCGTTTCACAGATGACGTGGGTGAAGGACCCAGCAAACTGGGACGCGCCAGGTATATCTTGCGTGAAGCGCTCTCAATTATGGTTCATCGAAACATCCGTCCCTCAGGCGACAGGTCTGCGCAAGGCATCCCAATTGCAATCATGGCGTATTTACTTGCGCCGTACGATAGGGCGATGAAGCTCGGTAGGTGATTCTTGCTTAAATTTGACGTTGGGATTTCCATGCTCACAATATTCTCCATCAGGTCAAGGGTACGTCTGTACCACTTCGAAATCATAGGACCGGGCTCTCTGACAGTAAAAGCTTCAATTCTTTCACCCAGGAGATCCTCACCGACCAGGCTGCTACACTCTCACAACATCATCCGTCAGGATGTTCCTGCTGCAAGGATGACTTCGGAACAAGCTGCCCATCCGAGGCCGGCACTGACATTCCTCCTACCCCGACTTCGTCGCAGTGGGAAATGATAGAAGAACCAGTTAAAGACGAGATCACTCACACCTCTGAAGCTGTTCTTGGAGTGGGTAAAAATGCCACAGTGGTAACGCATTTATCCCACTTTGTGGATAACTTGAGGTGTGTTTCACGGTCCCGGGTGCTTTTTTTCTTTTTTTCTCTTTTGCGCTAATGGTCTCGAAATAGTGAAGTTGTAAAAGCTATGGGAATCTCAACGGCGGTTCCAGTCAGACAAGGCGGGAGAATAGCACTAGGGCATCACCATGCCTTCAACGCTCGCCCATTCTATGATGCTGGGCTGAACTACTTCTTGGGCGTCAGAGTGGTGACAGGCCACGTCCGACCTGCGTTAACTTTCTCTACTGGAAATGCATTGGGGGATGTGAACATCACCAATGAAACTCTCGGAGATACATTCATCTCAGGTCAGCTTCAAAATGAAAACAGTCCTCTATTTAGACTTACGCATTGCAGGTTTTGTTGAGGGCGCCATGTTGAGTGCGCTGGTGAGCATCAAGATTGTGAACAAAGAGAAGCAAGAAGAAGTGGTCAATGCGTAAGCCCATTCAGCTTCGTCGTCCATGAGAGGCGATGGCTAATACGTCCGTTTTCTTAGTGTGGATTCGATTCTTGGGGTCCAATGTGGCGCTTTTCGATACCCGCAGGATGTCGACTTTGCCACCAAGGCGTTGGCTGAGCTCGCAGAGATCACCATCCAACTGCACAGTACTGGATCGGCTATACTTGAGCCTGCTGGCCAGCCAAGAACACTTGAATTCCTTCGAGATATAGCGTCCAAATTTCCAGCAAGAGCGGCCATGAATCCGGAGCGAATTGCCGTTATCCTGACCAAGTACGGAAGCCTGCATGGCTACCAAGCATTGCGGTCTACGGGTTCAATTACCGCTTGCTACGAGCACACCAGCCTATACACTGACGCACTCATGGACTCATTCATGGAGTTTCAGAACTTTGATCGAAGGCTATCTGCACAACAGTCGGACATCAAGGCGGGCACCAAACAATTTGATGTCGTGGACGGCTATGCGCTTGCTCTCGATATCGATTCTGACCATTCGAGAGCCCAAAATCGATACGAGTCATCCTGGTCGGGACTGGCCAGAGCAAAACGCGAGTGTCTGGTCCAGATGATGAAGATTGCCAACGAGGTGGAAGAGATTAGGAAGAATCCTTCGATTGCAACAGATATCGCTCGAATCGAAGGCTTCCAGAGTCCCCTGGAGTTCAATGATCAACTACCGAAGGTCAAAGAAGTTGCCGAACTCAGATGTCCGGAGAAAGTTTGCTCTCAGATGGTACTTTTTGATGGAGACAGCTTAGCACTGTCAGAGTCCGAGAGAAAGAAGATGGGAGAGCTTCTCAACGAAAGACCTGCAATTGGAGAGCATCTACGTCTGGCTCTCCCGTACGGCTCTGAACACGGAGACCTGTTCTGCAGTCTCGACTTCCTCAAACCGGAGTGGATCGTAGCCGGAGCAAGTGTCACAATCGTGGATGGCGTCGTGTGTGCCCTTGGCTTCCGATACACCAACGGCCTGGAAAGCTGATTTGGCTCTCAGAGGACAGGCAAAAATTCCCGTTGCTTCACTCTCGATCTACAAGAAAGAGAGAAGATTGTCGCATGCTCCATGGAGGTTGGCCGCCGGAAGTCGACGTCGTTCTCACCTATCAGGGTAACAGCTGTACGTCTGTCCACCAATCGAGGGTCTGTATTGATGGGACAAGCATCGGATTGGGTACTGCCCGTGGGAGGAGAATCCATACGCGGTGGCATATTGTTCCAAGACTTGGAAACGACTCACTTCGACCCGTTGTTGGAAAACGGGCACATCGCAGGATTCTGGGGCAGGGCACCATCAGAATCCGCTGTACGCATGGGTTTGTACCGCGCTGCTCCAATATGGAACAGCATGGATTTATGCGCACGTTCCACCTCGGACATAAGGGACGAGACTGAAGAAGACCAGCAAGAGGTTGTACGTGATGCGTACCCGTGTGGTCTCTGGGACACATGGACAATCCATGACTGGGAGTCCCCAATGGAGCGCACATCGGCAGTTCTCACGTACAACAGTAGAATTCAAGTCCCTTACATCCCGAACATCATCGTTGGCTTCACGAAGATGGACACCTGGAATGGAGCGAGCCTGCGGTTTGCTGCCAACACTCACTCGGTAACAGCGACAAACTTCAACATTGGTGTTGACCAATGGTCTGACTCGTTGTTCTATGGGTAAGTCCATGGCCACTACGGGGAAAGGGAATTGTTGACAAGCGCATACTGATGAGAATGCAGGGGCGAATTCTCTTGGATTGGCATTCCGCCAGAGAGGTCATGTATCCAGGCAGGCGAATTCGAATGCCGCGGTGATGTACGACAGTGCATCGAATTCAGAGTGCCATTCAAAACGCCTCCCAAGGTTTTGACCTGGATTTCCGGACTGGATCTACACATCAAAACCGGCAAGTGGGTAGATGTCTCAGTGTCGTCCGTGGACGCTGCATCCTTCACCGTGGACGTGAGTAGCACGAATCGTTCCATCAGATGGGCCTCCGTTTCTTGGATTGCGATCACTGCAGAATCCGGATGCGTGGCAGGACAATACGCCATGGACAATAACGACAATACAGATAGCGGGCACTGTAGCTTCGCGCCCGGCATGTTCGAAAACCCACCGAATGTCCTTACTGCCTTCACGTCGTTTGATATTAGCGGGTCGGACCTCAATCCTCGCATTCGCAGCCGGGCTTGGGATACCAGCACAGATGGATTTGATTGGACAATCAGCACCTGGTTCGGCAGCGTAATCAAGTCTGCACGTGTCAATTGGCTCGCGGTGCCAGCACCTTGAGGTTCAATCGCATGGGGAAGGGGGGAATCACGGGGCAGTGCGGATGGGTCGGGGCGGAAGTAGTGTTGCCATTCGTTCCTCGTTGCAGGTTGTGCGCTCCGTTCTTTACGAATCTCGGTCTCTACGAATATTTCTTCAAGTCTCTCACTTGTTGGCACGAGTCATGCACAGCCATCTCTCAGCACGCGATGAGTCAGCCAGAGGGGACGTTATCTCTCTGCTGCCCCTCGACCACACTTCCACTTGCCCTGCCCACCATCAACCCCTCGCATGCAACACCACACGGCCCCCAGCCACATCGTTGGCCGACCAATGCCTCTTCCCCTGCTGCGATAGGACCAGAGTGTGCCCGGCTGATTGGACATGCGAAGGTCGAGGTCCCACGGCGTCATCCGCCCGCGCGCGGCGTGCACACGTCTGATCAGTACCCAACGGGACCATGGCAACCTCCGACGGGCTAGCCGTGCCTCGCTCCTGCCGGCAGCCCTGCAGCTACTAAGCATCTCTAAGAATATTGGCGGGCCCGCTCATTCGGCCTGCGCCTCGTGTCGGACTCATGAGGCGCCTCCTTCGCGTTGGTGGCTCCTGATCTGCCTCCAGATCAGCGAGCGCTGGGCCGGCAGTCACGATGCTGACGGTGTTTGATTGCGGAGGTCGCAGCCCGCCCGGGGCCACTGCCGGTCTCGGAGATCTCCGCATGGAGGGCCGGCGGGCAGCCAGCACCGCAACAGAGGCTGCTCCGTCCGCCAGCATGCTTCCCCAGAGATGCGCAGGGCTAGTTCGGAGCTTAATTGCCGCCCAACCGTGGGCCTCGACCACCGAAAGTCCGAACCGGCCACACGCCTGGCATGGGGCACCCGACGCGCGTACCGGGATGCCGCATGGTCGAGGGCGCTGGCCAGGGCCCGTGCCTGGGACTGAGGAGCCTCAAACATTAATGCCTGTCCCACACGCCCCACCTCCCGTGGCGTAGGGCACGGCCGGCACCCTCGCCGATAACAGCACGTTGCCGCTTGTTGCAATCCCCCACGACTCGTAATCTGATGCATGTGTGGCGAGCTCTGCCTCTGGTGGGGGGCGGAATCGTCGAGCGTGTCTTCGATATAAGCCGCCGCCTGGTCATGCTCTTGCCCGCCAAGCACTGACCAAATGGCTCCGTCTGCGTCCGGCTCTGCCACCAAGCAGCCACATGGCTGCAATGACAGCATCAGCTCCGACGAGGAGGAGTGGATCACCGTGGTCGATGCTGCAGAGCGAAGGCGCATCCAGAACCGGAATGCCCAGCGCAAGTACCGTACGTCCCGAGCAGCACCCGCTCCCGCCCGTCTCGACTGACACTCGTCCAGGGAGGAATCTGAAGCGTCGCGTCGAAGCCCTGGAGCGCCAGAACGCAACCTCCACCCTGGCCTCCAATGCCTCGAATTCGTCAATATGCCTGTCGCCGTCCAGCTCCTACCACGGCGGCGGCTTTCACGTGAAGCAGCTGCCCTCTTCGCGGCCAGAGTCTCAGCACAACCACACCAACATGCTGCGGTCACCGGCCTACACGGCCAGCCAGCTGCCCACGCCTCCGTCGGAGAACAATTGCGTCAGATGCCAGACCTGCGGCACGGTGGTTGCTCCAGGCGTCACCTCGCCACTGAGCCCGTTCTGGCAGGCGCCGGATGCCGCTATCGACTTCACAGGGTGGCGATCTGGATCGATTGCGGAGGAAATGTCCATGCATGACGGATCGCTGCACACTGCTCTCCCAAGCGCTGAGCCCGTGGACGCCGCGCCGAAATTCACGGCGGCCAGCTTCGCATCACTGGAGCGTCCCGCGTCCCGCCCGCAGACGGCCAGCTCCAGAGTCAGACCCCCCAGCGCTCCGCACGACGAAGCAAGACTGACACGTCCACAGCGACGAGCATCGCCCGAATTCGGGGCCCGCGACACGTCGGGGCGCACCATGCTGCACATAGCTGCAGAGAAAGGGCACGACATCCTGGTCAGGTTCCTCCTCGAGCAGGGGGCCGATCCCGACGCCAAAGATACGAACGGATGGACACCCCTGCATCTGGCCGTCGAGCAGGGCCACCAGGCTGTGGCGGCACGGCTGCTGGAGTCGGGCGCTAGTCTCCATGCAACCACGGAGGGGTAGCACTGCACGTGGCGGCACTGCAACCCTCTGCGGCCGCGCAGAGAGGTCTTCTGCCTCGTATTTTCCGGCTCGCGTAGATAATGATACCCCGAATGAGATTCTCGCCAGATAAGCATAACAATGTTCCTCGCATATTGGCCGTGGTAATGGGCTGGGCGGCGCGTGTGCGGCCGCGAGCGGAAGGTAGAGCTTCTTTCCGGAAGAGGAAGCTCTGCGAGCACAGCAAAACGTGCCGAAGCCCACGGGGGCCGGACGCACGGGCGCCCCTGTCGCTTCGGCCCGCAGCGGCGGCTGGCGGGGCGAGTCAGGAAAGGCAGGCCGTGGGCGGCTGCTCTGGCCTGGCGCCGTTGGCCAGCGGGAGCCGAGTCAGGCTGGGCTCTGCGGCAGCCCATGCGGTCAACCATGCGGTAAGCTCACTCCCGCCCTGGCGATCCCAGAGATAAAGCGCTGACCGGCTGACGCGGTCAGCACCCGCCTCAGCAGCCATCAGCCCAAGCCCTCAGCCCTCAGCCCTCAGCACGCCGTGTCTGCCTTATCGCCTCGCGCCAAAGCTTGAGTCGCTGCCGAACGCCACGCTGACTGCCACAGCTGCCCCTGCGCCTGCCGCTGCTGCCGAACGCTCGCGTCCGCGTCTCGACGACACGCACACCACGATCCACGCCGTGTTAAATATACGCAGCCAGAACGCTAGCACCGCCATGTCGATGCCCCAGCCCCAATCGCAGCGCAGTTCTCAATGTCTCCGTCCATCCTGAAGTCCTTCTCCTCGGACCAGACTCTCTGCGACCAGTTCGCGCACCCCGGCCCGTTCAAGCGCGTCAAGGTCTTCCACGACTCGCCGCCCAGCTCCGATGCAGACTCTGTTGGAACCGCTGCTGGAGCGTCAAGCTGCGCTTCTGGAGATGATCCGGAGACGCTGCCACGACAAGATCTGCGCCTTGATGCGGACCGCGCCCTCGGTCCTGACGACCACCACTCTGGCCTCATGATCGCCGACCAGCGCCCTCCGCCCGCCGACAGCGAGGCCTCGCCGCCGCCCACGCCCGACCTGGTGGCCGACGAGGAGTTCCGCTTCCTGCCCGGGTCGACCAAGCTCCGGCGGCTGCTCGAGCGCTCCGACCGGATCATCGTGTGCCCGGGGGTGTTTGACGGCTTCTCTGCGCGCGTGGCCATGTCCGTCGGCTTCGAGGGGCTCTACATGGTAAGCGCTCCCTTCGAGCCTCAAAGCTCACCCAACCTCAGGCACTGACCGCGCCGGCAGACCGGCGCAGGCACAACCGCCTCCCGCCTCGGCATGCCCGACCTCGCCGTCGCCCAGCTGCACGACATGCGCGAGCAGGCCGAGATGATCTGCAACCTGGACCCCTTCGGGCCGCCCGTCATCGCTGACATGGACGGTACGCTGCCCCCCTTCCCCTCCCACCCCAACAGACCCCCCGCTAACCTCCCTCCTAGCCGGCTACGGCGGCCCCATCGTCATCGCCCGGGCCGTCCAGCAGTACGCGCGGGCCGGCGTGGCCGGGTTCCACATCGAAGACCAGATCCTGTCGAAGCGGTGCGGGCACCTGGCGGGCAAGGAGGTGGTGCCGACGGCCGAGTTCCTGACGCGGGTGCGGGCGGCGGTCAACGCGCGGGCGGCGGCGCGGTCGGACATGGTGGTGATCGCGCGGACGGACGCGCTGCAGACGCGCGGCTACGACGAGTGCGTGGCCCGCCTGCGCGCCGCCCGCGACCTCGGCGCCGACGTCGGCATCCTCGAGGGCTTCGAGACCAAGGAGCAGGCCGCCCGCGCCGTCCGCGACCTCGCGCCCTGGCCGCTGCTGCTGAACGCCATCGAGAACGGCGCGAGCCCGCTGATCAGCGTGCAGGAGGCCCAGGAGATGGGGTTCAGGATCATGATCTTCAGCCTTGCTGCGCTGGCGACGGCGTATGTGGGCATGAAGGCCATGTTTGAGAAGCTGAAGGAGGAGGGCGTGACGGGTGTGCCGAAGCATGTGACGCCGAAGAAGCTGTTTGAGGTGGTTGGCTTGGATCATGCCAGGGAGGTGGATGAGGCGGCTGGCGGCGCGGCGTTTTCGAAAGTGTAGATTTCTGAGAATACCCAATTACAGACGGATTGCATTAATTGACTACCGAGAGTCCATATCATGAATGGTGGTGTGTATTCAAGATTCAGGGACTGAAGTGAATGATTGACATAGAATATTCACACATATGGACAAGTAAAGGGCAAGCTGTCAAGAAATAGGCTGTAGAGATGAGAAGCTACTCCACCCTACCGTCAAGCTCGCCAAGCCTTTCATTGACAAGCTTCTCAATGTTCTGCAGGTGTTGCCCGTACTCTATCAACTCTTCAGTTACATCCACCGTGCTTTTTCCAGCACCAGAATCATTTGATAGCCACCCGTATTCGATGACTAACAACGGAGGAGGCAAGCATTCATCCTGGTCTGGAATGACCTCGAGCTCAGGGAACTTCGCAAGGCTCTTGCCATGCGTAGAAAGTTTCTCGGTACATGATTTCCTCTCCGCGTTGCTGGAAAGATTCGCAGCTACTTCAATGATCTCACAGTTTGGAAGGCCCGTGCTTGGACTCGCCCCCTGAGACCTGGACTGAACATATGATTCGGTACCATCCATTTTCAGCTCGCTGTCTTTGACGGAGCCATGAACGGTTATATTCTTACAAGTCAGTTAAATCCACGAAGCTGCGTGAACAAAACTCACGGGCAACTCTGCACGTAGTCTCCTCTTTTGGTGCTCATTTTCCGCCTCCAGAGGTGAGCCACGGCGTTTCGCAGTGCGACAATTGCTTGACAGATCCATAGATTGGTTTCAAATGGTGAGTTAAAGATAGACAATGTCTGAACAAGGACGTTGAAGCGGGATCAAGTCCACATCCACAGCGCCCGGCAGACTCCTTCCCAGCCTACTGACAACTCTGATATTGTAAAGACAACACCGCACAAGTTACAGAGCATCTCAAAATAGAACAAAGCTCCACACAATCCATCAATTCCATGCAATAATCCTTCGGTCTACCTGTTCCTCCTGCAGTCGATCTCCATGTCGGGCCGACTGTCGCGTTGTAGAAGGTGTGGGTGAGGGGCCACGGGACTGGGGCCAATGCTTAAGCGAGCATTGACTCGTATGAAGTCAGCTTACAACCGAACGCCTGCATGGCCTGAGTCTTTGCGTGAGGGTGTCTCACAGCTCCTGATTCAGCCGAACAGCTCCACCGGGCGGGAAGCGAGGCCTTCACGCCATCATCGTGAGAAAGCGACATGGAGCTTCGTTTTAACGGCTGCTTAGAACGCCTGCAGCACAGCAGACTGATGATCAAGGAAAGGTAAACATGGACTCGATTGTGATGTCGATTATGAGCTTGCGCTCGCTTTTCTGGTCGTGGTATTCTTCCACTCCCGTCTGCCAGCCCACGCTGCAGGAAGCTCCCTCCTCAATCATGTCCACGCTCGCGTCTTGTCTGCACTCCGGCTTTGACTCGTCCGCCCTCGTCGTTCCGGGAAAGCATGGAGACACTCGGGTCTCTCACCGCGACCTCGCCCGCCGCGTGAGAGAGTTCCAGCTCAATCTCGCGGCCATTGGCATCACCCACGGCTCGCGTGTTGCCTTCAGTCTCCCCAACTCGCTTGAGCTCATCGTGGCTTTCTTTGCGACGACTTGCATGCGAGCTGTCGCGGCGCCGCTCAACTTCGACTACAAGCAGTCTGAGTTTGAGTATTACCTGGAGGACTTGGATGCAGCTGTGCTTCTTGTTCCATGGGGGTCCATTGACAGGAACATTGATGCTGTGAGGGCTGCTCGGGCACGTGGCGTGCGTGTTGTTGAGGTCAGTTTCAACGGTGGTGAAATCGTCTTTTCTGCACAGACAAAGACCACGGTGGGCGGAGTGAGTAGGTTGAAGGACCTTCATGCTCAACCAGACGATATCGCTCTTATTCTCCACACAAGTGGGACTACCGGAAAGCCTAAAGCTGTGAGTACCTTTCCATCTTCCCGTAGCACACTATTAACAACTCAAGGTCCCGCTTACGCACCGCAATATAACTAAATCCATCAGTGAGTGTCGCCCTGCAGCAACCTGGCTGCGGAATACTGACACATCTTGTAGAGAATGTACAAGCAACCTACAACCTTGGTCCCCGGGACAGAGGCCTACTCGTCATGCCTCTCTTTCACATTCACGGACTGGTCGCTGGAATGCTCACGCCCCTTGCTAGCGGCGGCTCAGTCATCGTGCCCCAGAAGTTCTCGGCCTCCGAGTTCTGGAAAGATTTCATCGACCACAGCGCCAACTGGTACACCGCCGTCCCTACCATCCACCAGATACTTCTCAAGAACCCTCTTCCCTCGCCCCGTCCAGCCATCCGCTTCATCAGGTCCTGCTCGTCACCACTTCCTCCAACCGTGCTCCAAGCACTCGAGTACGAGCTCAGCACCACCGTCCTCGAAGCCTACGCCATGACCGAAGCCGCCCACCAAATCTGCTCCAACCCTCTCACCCCAGGCGGCCGCATCCCGGGCTCCGTCGGGATCCCGCAGGGCGTGGAGCTGCACATCAAAGACGACGCCGGCACCACGCTCCCGGCCGGCAGCATCGGCGAGGTGTGCATCCGCGGGGCGAACGTGACGTCGGGGTACCTGGTGGCGGACGCGGCGGTCAACGCGTCGACGTTCACGGCGGACGGGTTCCTGCGGACGGGCGACCAGGGCGTGGTGGACGGGGCGGGGTACGTGCGGCTGACGGGGCGCATCAAGGAGCTCATCAACAAGGGCGGCGAGAAGATCAGCCCCATCGAGCTGGACAACCTGCTGCTGCAGCACCCGGACGTCGGCGAGGCCGTCAGCTTCGCCGTCGACGATGCCCTGTACGGCCAGGACGTGGGCGTCGCCGTCGTGCGTAGGCCCGGCGCCCGCCTGGCCGAGGAGGACGTGAAGGACTTCTTCCGCGCCCGCGCCGCGAAGTTCAAGGTCCCGAAGAGGGTGCGTAACAAACCATGCGGCGGTCACTTGAGAGGTGTTTTGCTAACGAGGCTGCAGGTGTACTTCACGGAGACTATGCCGAAGACGGCAACTGGGAAGATTCAGCGGAGGCAGGTGGCGGCTACGATGATCATGATTGAATCTCTGCCAGCTCCGGTTGTGGACCCGGTGGATCATCCGGTGGTCCAGATCCGCCAGAGTGGGATGGTTCACTGAGCCCCGGGACATCGAATGGTTCGCTGCATGTGTTTGACATGGGTTGGAGGATGCGGCGTTTTGTATGGCTACTTTATCTGAGAACCAACAATTGAATCCAAGACTATCACCAAAGTAGCCTGCAAACTGGAATGGTGATATGCGTCCTTATCCGTGGTCCTCTGTCTTTGGTCTCCTGGGACTAGGGATACGAGGAGACAGCCACTGCGGTTGACCAGCGTTGTTGGAACAAATGGCAACCGCGATGCGGAACACGCTGTCCAAATGACCTTTCGACTTAATGCCTAAAGCGGTAACCTCTGCGTGACTTCTGCCTGGAGGTGCGTTCACTTGGGCGGATTCTTGCATTATCCAATCGCAACTTGCACAGGTTGCCCGACGGAAGCACGCCATCAACCCGAATCTCGCTGCCGGTGCAAGCGATATCGTTTCGCAACATTCGCGATGCATGCTTGGTCCAAATCCAATGTCCCACAGCCGAAGTTACCATGGCTCTGGGTGCGTTATCGCAGAGCTTCACCAGATTCGTGGGCCGTCGTGTTGCGTCCGCACTGCTGACCAGATGGGATGAGAAAGTGGAGCCTGGCGCTGCGCGGAGCAGGGGGGCCGTCAGCACGAACGGGGAAAGCTGTGCGAAATGTCGATCGCGTCAGCCAACGACTCGCGTGCAACGCCCAAACAAGCTCCTGCGCCTCAATGCTTATCTCGCCGGCGCTTACCCGGAGATTTCGACCCCACTGCCACTGTCTTTATTATCGTGCAGCCGCTTGAACTTGCTCTCCAACAGCACCAACCTTCCCACAACCATCCCTCCGCCTGATACTTGTACATCTCGTTCTCAAGTCCTCCTCGGAGCTCCAACAACCGCCAAAATGCTCATCTGGAAGCTCATCAAGAAGATCAAGGGTGACAAGAACGGCCAGCAGAAGTAGAGCCATCGGCCTGGTCTCTCAAGGTAATTCAAGAACCCCTACAGTTGCTTGTCGAAAGTCTAACTCGCCCGTAGATGACCTGCTCCAGCGATTGCGACCCAGCGACCCACATCATTTCTCAACCACTCGTCCACGTTTCAACGAACGCCTCTATGGAGATATGCTGGAGGAGGAAATGGATAATCATATACACCGGGGCCTGAAAGACGATGTGATACCTCCTCCATGTAGTTACTGAAATTGGAAGACTTCTTTTGAATGCCTGCTCCGGTCATATCTTGATTGTGAATGTGAAAAACCAAATGTTGAAATCTCCATCAAGGAAACTCTTCCTGATTCGAACGTTACTTGCTAGTGTCTCTTTTCAATCCATAGTCAAACGACCCAACATAGGGAAAGTGTAATGATGAGTGCCATTTCAGTGTCAATCATAGTGTGCCGCCAATGGGTCTGGGATCTTTGTAGGTATTGCCAGTGTAAACGCTGCTCTGGAAGGGGCCGTTTTACATTATGGTATATCCAGAATCCTCACAATGCCTTAGAAATTTCTCCGCATACATCATATTCACACTGGCATCTACAATCTACACGTAATAATATAGCTCTTCAAATCCATCTTACCACACACTGACAGCTTACATCCGCCCCTCCCACTCCCTCACCCGACTACCTAACCCTCGGCTTCACCAGCCCCATAATCACGATCACATACCCAATCAGCACCTCAGGCAGCCACGCCAAACACAAATAAAGCACCCAGCTCCCTGTCAGCGGATTGAACACCTGGGTCCGGGTCGTCAGCACCGTCGCCGCGACGCCAACCGTGTACGCGACCCTGGCGGCCAGCAGCGGGAGCACGGCCACCGCGACCGCGACGTACAGCGAGGCGCTCCAGCCGGCGAAGGCGCGCGCGTCGCCCCAGTTGGTCGCGACGACGGCGGCGATCAGCAGCAGCGCGCCGGCGGCCAGGCCGGCCGCCGCCCGCATGTACGTCTTGCCCGGCGTGTCCGGGTCGGGCGCCGTCGAGAAGACGTCGAGGCCGCCGACGATGCCGAGCGCGAGCGACGCGAGGATCAGGAGGTGGGCGAGGCGCGTGAGGCGCGACGAGCGGCTTGAGAAGGTGCGCTTCTCGGTGGGGGCCGCCGCGGCGGCGCTTCTGGGGAGGAGGGCGTAAGCTTGTTGTGGGGGGGTGAAGTGGGGGGAGGAGGCGGACTGGAGGTTGATGATGCCGGCGACGGTCATGACGAGGGGGGTCAGGACGATGGTGCTGAGGATGGCGGCGGGCGTGTAGAGGCTGGCGTTGTCTTTTAGTTGGACGTCGATGGTCATGGCGGCGCCGACGAATTTCACTGTGGGGGGGGGATGGTTAGAGGCAGCCGTGAGGTTTGTTTGTTGGGCTGCACGTACCGAGAATGAATACCAGGAGGTAGTAGAAGGACTTCATTCGGAAACGCTGGCGGAACAGGGTGGCCAGCGTGCCCGCCAGGAGCGGCACGTAGACAACGAGGGTGGCAACATTGATCCAGCCGCGCTGATTGAGGTGGCCCATTTTTCCCTACAGCACTTGGTGTTTGGAGGATGGGACGGTGCAGTGACAGACAGATGTGGGACTCGGGTTGGACTGGGCTGGAGAGTCCTGAGCGTGCCAAGCAGCGCCACCACACCATTGTATACACTTCGGCTGCACGAGCATGCATCGCGTGCAGGGCTTCTTTTTCCTGCCAGAATCGGCCATGAGCGACGGTCTGACCGGGCACTGGGCCGAGCGAGTGCACCGGAGTGATGGTCTCCTTTCGGACCGTTTTGCTCTCGCATGCGGCGCGGGTGATCACCCCGTCAGCTTACACCGCTCGCTTCGCACTCCACTTCTGGCTTGATGCATGACACGCCTGCGTCTGACACTCGCTCTCCGATAGTGACATCGTTGCCATTTGTGATGGCTGTTTCCGCTTCGCTCTCCGGGACTCGATGCGCATCCATTCAACGCTGTGATTCGAAAAGATGACATCGAACAAGGCCAACAGTGATAGCGGTAGCTCCAAGGACTTATCTCTGGACAAGGAGAAGGAGCATCTTGCCGCTCCTTTGGCTGCAGACACGACCTCGAGATCACCATCGCCCGAAACCGTGCCGTCGGAGAAGGCCGATGAGAAGAACGCGCTCAGCGCCATCCCATCACCAGCCCTGAAGGACAACGGAAGCAAGTTTCTGGAAGGAGCACCCGAGAAAGACGTCGAAGCCGATGCGAAAGATGGCGAGGGATCCAGGGGCGACGATGCCGGCCCCGAAACGCCTCAGGCACGCCGCGTCGCAATCGGGGTAGCTCTGGCATTGACCATGTTTGTGGTATGTCGATCCTACACGCTTTTCAAACATGCAGCTGACAGAAGTCTTCCAGGTTGCACTCGATTCTACAATTATCTGTGCGTGTTACCTGCGGATTTCGCTGCGTGTCCGCTGCCGCTAATCAGATACAGCCACGATCATACCACACCTCGTTGAAGTATGGGGGGATCTTTCAGAGTTTGGATGGTATGGCTCGGCATACTTGCTGCCCATACCCGCATTGCAGCCGGTGTTTGGAAAAGCCTATCCGTTTTTCAACACCAAGTATGGCTTCCTGACCGGCATGTTCTTCTTCGAGGGTAGGCGAACTGTATCTCCATCTTACACTTTACCGTGCTGACTTGGCGTTTAGTTGGATCTCTAATCTGTGCATTGGCGAATTCGTCCGGCATGTTCATTGCAGGCCGGACAGTTGCCGGAACAGCTGGCGCGCTGATGGCACCCGGCGTCATGCTCATCATCGCCGACGTGATTCCCAAAGAGAAGCGCCCACTATTTACCGGTCTTATTGCGTCTGCCGCAGGTGGGCTGTTGATCTATCACCAAAGCCACGGACAGCAAAACTGACTATCTCGCCAGGAATTGCCGCCTGTCTCGGTCCTGTTATCGGAGGCATCTTAGCTTCGCGTTCGACCTGGCGCTGGTGCTTCTATATGAACTTGCCAATCGGCGGAGCAACCGTCTTCGCCATGACCTTTCTCTACAAGCCTCGTCCTCGCACCACGAAAGGTCTCCCACTGTTGGAGAAGATCAAGTCTCTCGACCTGCCAGGCAGTGCGCTGATGGCGTCGTCTGTGACTTGTCTTCTTCTTGCGTTTACCTTCGCAGGGGAAGGTGCATGGTCAGAGCCCAAGGTCATTGGTCTCCTGGTCGCTTTTGCTGTTCTTCTTGGGGGGCTTGTGTTTGAGCAGTTCCTTGTTCCCGAAGACAGGGCACTGATTCCTCGGAGTATCATGAAGAAGAGGGGCATCATCATTTGCTCTATATTTGGATTCCTTACCGAGGTGGGATCATCCAGCCAGGTTTACTTCCTGCCGTTTTATTTCCAGGTGAGTACCTCACTTGAGATGTTCTCAGTTTTACTGCTAATCATGTCATGCAGGGAGTGAAAGGGAGCACAGCGGAAGGCAGTGGTGTTGATCTACTTGCCTACCTGATCAGCCAAACCGTGGGTGGAATCCTCACCGGAGTCGCCATCAACCGTTTCAAAGTCTTCAATCCTTCTATGCTTTTCGGCTCAGTGGCGTTCTCCATCGGTGCGGGTTTGCTGCACACTCTCTCAATCGGCACACCCTCGAGCCAGTGGATTGGCTATCAGATCCTGGCCGCGTTCGGCACCGGATGCTGCCAATTCATCGCCATGGGAGTTGCCCAGCAGGAACTGGACAGACATGAAGAAGCCATTGGGCTTGCAGTGGTTTACATGATCAAGATGCTCGGAAGGTACGTAATTGTCAATCGTCGCTGCTGACGGCGCTAACCTGGTCATCAGTTCCGTCGCGGTCTCCCTCTGCAGTACCTTGTTTTACAAAAAGTTGCAAGACAGCCTGCACTCATCAGGCCTCTCTCAGTCAATCATTGATGGTATTCTGCACAGTCTCGTGCTGAAGGGAAGTGGCACAACTGATCCGGCTGTCCGTCTGGCAGTGGCGGAGGCGGTTGCCAAAGGTGTGCAGACTGCATTTATAGTACCTATTGCGTCAGGTGTTCTTTCATTCTGTGTGGCTGTGTTGCACAAATGGAAGAAGATCGGAGATGGGAAGGCTGCTTCTTGATTGAGTGTTGGAGGAACGTGGGGAGTTAGCATAAACTCAGTTTGCGCCATATCTTAGTAAAAGGATTGATCTGGATTGAGTTCGTAAAGGTTTTGCCATCCTGATGCTTTTGATTTGTTTTTGGATTCAAAATGTTACTCGCTGGGTTGGTGCGGCGTGCGGGAGTTCTGATTGGCCTGTGTGCTGCCATTCTCCCTAGCATCATTCTATCGACTATTTTCTGTTTCGTTGTCTCATTTAGACTTTGGAAATTGCCGAGTGATGTGGCGCGCCATTCATAGATTTGATATTGTAGCAGATAAAATTCAGTATACTGAGACAGACAATCTAATCTACTTCGCCAAAGAAAGCTTAACCATCAGCCCTCCACGAGGACGAAGGGTCAAGCCAGGTACCAAATTCTTCATCGGGTCCTCTCCATCGTAACCAAATTCAAAGCTTCCAGCCAAACCAATCAGAATCGCCTTAAGTGCCCTCAGTGCATATTCCTTTCCAATACATGCCTTAGGCCCAATCATGAATGTCATGTACGAGCCGTTGGTCTCCATTCCCGGCTTCCTGTTCTCTGGATCCCAGCGCTCTGGAATGAATTCATCGGCAGAAGGCCCCCAAACTGCCCTGGATCTGTTGATGGCGAAGCTCGGAATGACCATCTGCGTGCCCTTGGGGATCTTGACGCCGTTGATGGTGACGTCCTTCATGGCCTGCTTCCAACTGTTCGGAATGGAGGGGTAGAGGCGCGTGACCTCCATGACGAAGTAATGCAAATACCGGATTGCGTCCATATCGGTGCTGGCGATAGGCTGGGTGGGGTCTGGGATGACCTTGCGGATCTCGGCGCGGAGCTTCTGGGCGACTTCGGGCTTGGTGGCAAGGATGTAGATGGCCCAGATCAAGCTCGCCGCATTGGTTGCAAACCCAGCAGCCTAAATAGACGTAAGTAACTGGTCAGATCACCGGGTGTTTGTCAGTTCTCTTACCGTGAATGTCATTGCGTTCTCGATCAAGTCGTACTCCGTGAGGTCCTTGGTGTTGATCATAACTGACAGCATATCTTCATACGATCAGCAATCCGTTCGCCAAATAAGCTGAGGGTCCAACGTACCCTTGTGGTTTCCTTGACTGTCTGTGGACATATCCTTGCTCCTTCTCTGCTCAATGTAGCGCAGGTATCCTTCATTCATGAGCCTCCTGTCCGTCAATTGGCTTTGGTACCGCTTGATAGGGAGTTTGTTCAGCAGCCCGTGATCCACAAAGATAGGCAGCACGTAAACGTAGAACGCATCCCAGCCCTTGAATCCTTCAATTGGGAAATTCCGGTCGAACAGCTCAAACCAAGCGGAGGGGTCGTCAAGAGCCTTGAAGTCTGCCCCCCATGCCGTCGCCCCGAGGATATCGAAAGTGCAGTAATTGGTCCAGTTGGACATGTTCAACTCCGCAACCCCGTTGGGCGTCTCGTTGATGGCATGGATGAGCTTTTCGCGGAATCGTTGAGCCTGCTTCCACATGTCTGGGACGAGATGCCGCTGCTGTGAGGGCGTGAATGCCGGGCCGAGAGCCTTTTTCATGCGCTGCATTTGATCAGAACCTAACGTTGGAGTGAGACGCATCCATGAAACTCACCCTATGCCGGGGGCCCTCTGCAAGGACAAGGCCATCACCCAGCTGGTACGCCATTGTCTTCCGGAGCTCTGGAGGCCATTGCACGTCTTCGTGCGTGAGGAGCTGCCTCACCGTGTCCGGGCTCATTGGGAGCAACTTCTCCTCCCCAAAGAAGCCGGTGTAGCGAATGAAATCCGTATGCTCGACTTTGTTCCCCCACTCCCACGCCAAAACACCGGTCGCACGACCCATCTCCTCGAGCGCGTGGCCAAACAAGAAGTGTCCATCCTAATAGAATAATGGTAAATGTGGTGCTTCACTTGTAGAGAGGGACTTCACTCACTTTAGGACCGGGCAGTTTCCGAAGGGGACTCAGGACAAACGGCCACAAATAGCACACCACCACAAGATTCACCGCGATCTCAGAAATCAAGAGAATGGCAAAAGTACCCCATTGCCCCAGAATTGGCAGCGGGAGGTACTTGCCGCCCAAGAGGGCGAGGGCAGAAAACAGGAGTAGTTTGGAAAACATGAGTGGGCCTTGCACGCCTGGAGAAATTGATCTCCTGCGCACACATATACACTCTGCGAAACACACAGCGCTGGATACCGACCTTCACGATCACCCCATGGTAACGTGAATGCCTTCGAAGTGGCAATCTCGCCTGCTGGGAGATAAGCGTGCAGGTTTCACTGATCCTGCCGAATCACGGCGGGCTTGTCATGGCGGAGAGGTGATCAAGGTGCGTATCACTCTTGAAGGAAGCTCATCATCGCGACCCTGACAGGCGCGCTTATGCTTATGTTGCTGATCACGGTGCTTACGCTCGCCTTCCTAGTGCAGATCCCTGCTGAGCCGGACCGATGCACCTCACTGCATGACTAGCGAAGCGAAAGCGAAATTCGGCGACTTTTTTGGCCATCGGCAATTGGCAGCACTCGTGCAAAGCTCGCGACTCGGTGGGCGGTGGACCTGCCCACCATGTTCTCGCATGGCCCTGGACGAGTTGGCTTCGACGCACTGGCCAACAATGCTAGGAAATGCTGTCCCAAATCGGCTTTGGCGCTAACAGATTCCATTGGACGAGTTGGAGAGTCCAACTCGGTGGCTTTCAAGGTACGAGGTCGTCGGGAAGTATCGTAGCAAGCGCACACATGAGTAGTGGACACACTCGTCTGGATGAAGATGTGCAGTAGCAGAAATGCTAAGCTCACTTGGTGGATGCTCTACCTACCCATGCAGGTATGCGCGTGTTGCAATGCGTTCAAACCCAGCATCAACAAAAGGTTGCCAAAAGAGTCAAGTACTCATTGTTGCTACAGGAGTGTATGATGCAGAATGAAAGATAAGATTAGCCCTGGTATCCCGAATCCCACTACGCAAGACATGTTGCGTACTGCTTCAACTCCGCATCCTGCTTCAGAACATCCATATGAGCATGAAACAGGTCAACCGCCACCTCCAAACCACCCGGGTACCCCGACTCGCCCACGCGATCCTGATCCCTGAGCCCGAACGCCGGCAGCACGCAGACCAGCCCATCAAACTGGCCGCCGCCGGGCAGGCGCATCCGCTGAAACCTGCCGCACTTGAGATCGACGTCCTCGACGCTCCCGAACGACTTCTCCCACGACGTGGCCAGCACGTCATACCCCATGTAGCAGCTCCACGCGTTCACGACGTCCGACGCCTTTGGCTGCGCGGCCACCAGCTCCAGCTGCGCGCGCAGGAACGCGTCCGACGTCTTCGCGTTCAGGCCCTCCCGCACCGCGGCGGCCACGGTGGCCAGCGACGCAGCGTCGTCCTTCTCGAAGACGGCGGGGGCGTCCAGCCGGGCGGTGCTGAAGAAGGCGGCGTTGCCGAAGTAGCCGGGGGCCAGCGGGGGGTCGAGCTTCGCGCGGCCGTTGACGGCGAGCGAGAAGCTGCTGGCGGCGGGGCGGGGGGGTTTGGGCTTGGCCGCGGCCAGGCGGGCGCGCGTGGTGGCGCGCCAGAGCAGCGCGCACACGGCGTCGTGGGTCGAGATGCGCAGCGGCGTCTGCGGCTGCAGCGCGGCGTGCAGGGCGCGCAGGCCCGCGGGCGCGAAGCGGAAGATGGCGGTCGAGATCTTGGGTTTGGCGAAGGCGAGCGCCTTGGCCACGAACATGACCGACGGCGGCGGCAGCTGCAGGCCGAAGATGTGCGCGCTGGCGCCGGGCTTGACCGTCCACTCGAGCGAGGTGTCCTGCGCCGGCACGTCCTTGAGCATCATGAGGGATGTGTTGTCGTGGATCTTCTTGGCCTGCCCGTCCCGCTCGATGTCCAGCTGGGGGGAGGCGTTGCTGTCCTGCGCGTACAGGCGGGCTCGCGCGAACCAGCTCTTCATCAGGAAGCCCGTGGCCGTGGCGTCGAGGAGGTAGTGGTGCTTGTTGACCATGATGACGTAGCCGCCGGTGATGAAGGTGACCTGCACCTGGAACGTGTCCCATCCGCCATCACTGTCTGGGCGTGGCACTGCTTCAATGCCGGTTGCGAAGATCTTTGGGTCGAGGTACTGAGAGGGGAAACCCAGGTCCGGGCGGAGGGACTCGATTGTGACCTTGTCGTGCGTGGAAACTACAAATGGCAGGGAAGACGACTTCTTCACTTGCACGAAGAGCCTTCCGTTGTCGGGTTTGACGTAGACTTTGCCGAGGAGCTGCGGGAAAGCGAGCACGTTGTCCTCTGGCAGACGGAGGAACGACTCGAGACTTCTCTTGAGACGGCTGACCAGTTCATCTCGGTAGGCCTTCGGGCTCCCCGTCTCTCCCCTCGTGTCGTAGACAAAGATATACCGGCTGTTGATTGCCGGTGGGATGTTGTCGGCCGGGGTCAGGTCGAAGTTTGCCTCAAAGGGTTTTGCGGCTCTTAGGTTTGATATCTTGTTGCTCGGCGACGAAGATCGGAAGAACATCATGGTGTGAGTGGGGCACTGTGCGGCTGGCAGAGGAAACAAAGTCTGGTTGGAATATAAAGACGGGCTCTGCCAGGATGTTGCCGCATGCAGCAGCCTTGGGATCCGGGGTAAGGCTTCGCTCTCTCTTTGTGAGCGCTGTGCGGCCGGCCCGATGCTCGCGAAACGCGAATTGCCCGATAAGGAAAAATGATGGAAATGCAACTGACTGCTTGGTGATGCGTCAGCTGACTCAGATCTCGCCTTCGATAATGAGACCCCACAAATAGATGTGTTGGCACGTGTTTCACCTTTTCGAGCAAGTGCGATGCTGGCGTGCGAGGTAGTGGGACGCTGACTCTGGGCGTTGTCGACCGGGCCGTCTGGAGCAAAATTTTGGAGAACCGCCTTAGGCAGCCTTGATAAAGTTTCGAACGGATCAGAAAGACCTTGGATCTCCTCTTTGATTCAAATTCAATTGTCTGAGCACTCACTCCAGCGCAACGCGAACCAACCGTCGACATGGCCTCAACTCTGGCGACTACCATTGCGCACGACGCTTCCATCACCGGTGCTGCTTTCGTGGCCACCAGTATCCTCTACCGAGCCACGAAGGGATATCTCAAGTCCTCCATCGTCGACTGGGAAAATGTCAAGCCAAGTGTGCAGAACCGTATGGCATGCGAGATTGCCCTCTTGCCGACGAGAGCCATCCTCTTCCTGCTCTGCGCCCCGGCAATCATGAGTGCATTTGCGGCGCCGGATGTATGGACACACCTGGATACATACCGCACCATTTTGGCCTCGTAAGTACAGGAACAAGAAGTATCACATTGGCCACCTACTGATGCTGGACAGCGCCGTTATGGGAGGAAGCTACATGTTCGACCTGACCATTGAGAGGAACGACGTCCTCTCACTCATCCACCACTTCATGGGGCCGGCCCTCCTTCTTTGGGTGCGGTGCTCCTACTCGGCATTCAACTCCTCCGACGCCCTCATGTGCCGAATGCTGGTCTCTTTCGTCTTCTTCGGCGCCGGCGTTGGCGGATCCGTCACAACATGCATGCTGGTCCTCATGAAGCTGGCCAAGAGGCAGATCCAAAAGGACACACTTTACCGGCTGGTCACGATCCTCTCCTGGGTCCTGACGCTCAACACCTGGCTCTCCACAATGTACGGTTGCACCTACCTTCTGTGGGCGTTTGAGGATCTCCATCGGCACTGGGGCAACTTTGCTGGTCTCGTGCCCCTGTTCCTCTGTGGATTTGAGTTCTGGCTTCAGTGGCGGTGGGCGCTGAGATTCCAGGGAATCTCGGAGACGCTGGGGATTTCAGCCGGGCTTCTGATACCCACCAAAGTGCAGACTTCCTGGTCGTCTCTTGAGAAGATGAGCCGCAACAGGATCGGGGCTGGGGCCCTGGCACTTTCCTGGGCTTTGTCGTACTCCGGGGTCTGCTTTAAGGTTTTCCACAGACTTGGTACCCAGTTTTTGTAGGGGTTGGATATGTAGACGAGACAGAATATGGACGGTCACAGGCAGCAATAGTAGATTTTGGCATTAGAAAATTCCATCCTTGTCCTCAAAACCATCCTTCACGCATCCACAGAAATATCCGCTCAGAGTTCTATGATGTTCACGTGCTTGCAAACACCACCCAAGTAGAGTGTTCACGACATGTTTCTAAGAATTCAAGAAAATCCCTTGGATAATTATGGCGCGAAGCATCTGTCCCGCTGAGAACGTAAAGTGAACAACACGCACAAGCACCCTAGCCAAACGGTTTAACTCACCACAGATCTTCCAATGAACAGATGGGATCGTACAAGGAGGGCATGCGCATGAACCGAGAGTGACCAGAGCACCGCTACGGGAGATGACACACCGCTGCGAGGAATCAATGAAACCATCGCGACACCAGGACCTGCCGCGTTTTCCATCCGGACCGAACTCGCGTAGAAGGTCTCGAAGCTTCGCTTAGAATGCCTCAGAACCAGACACTTCCTGATAAGACCCCTCGTCGCTGCATTACCACATCTCGCTTGGCCGGAGAGGGTGAGAAAGGTTGCAGATTGCGAGGCTCACGGAGAATGACGTGATCGCGTCCACCATCCAATATGCACTATTATCAATAAGACGAGGCGAGGTTGGGCAACGGCTTTAGGAAGGACGTGCGCAGACCCATGTGTGGCAGAGCTCTCGCTTACCGGGGGACCAAGCCTCAGTCTTGATAAGCTTACGAGCATCTCTCCGCGGGCCGCTGGACCCCCCTGTCGCGGCTCAGTAAGGAAGCCGGACTCGACAACCAAGCCGCCGTCAGACGGCCAACGCGATGCGCATCGTGGATTACCGGATCGGGCCGAGGGCTGGCCTCATCCTCGGCGTCAGTCTTTGCGCTCCTCGCCAGCCGTCGAGGACACCGCCGTGGGCCTTCGCGACGGCCGGGCTTCGATAAAAGTCACGGCCGCACCGGGGAAGGGAGCAGAGGTTATGCTTCGAAGTGAGCAAACCACCCAGCCTCCACATCCAACCGCAGAAAAAAAACGACACCCGGCTCCCCTCCCGAGAAAATGGCATCCACGACGCCGCTGTGGCACCTCTTCGACAAGTCATGGACGACGCTCACCGGCGCGCCCGCGGGCACGTTCGCGTTCGAGCCGGAGAAGACGCCGTTCGCGACCATCAACGAGACGGCGGCCATGCTGGTGGTCTACTACGTGACCATCTTCGGCGGGCGTGAGCTGATGCGCGACCGGCCGGCGTTCGAGCTGAAGCTGCCGTTCATGGCGCACAACTTCTTCCTCACCGCGCTGTCGGGCGGGCTGCTGGCGCTGTTCCTCGAGCAGCTGGTGCCGACGGTGTGGCAGCGGGGCGTCTACAGCTCCGTCTGCGACGGCTCGGCCGGCTGGACCAAGCCGCTGGCGCTGCTGTACTACGTGAGTGGCACCGGCAACTGACTCCGATGAACGTCTTCCCTCCGACTGACTCCCGCTGGCAGCTCAACTACCTGACCAAGTACGTCGAGTTCATCGACACCGTCTTCCTCGTGTTGAAGAAGAAGCCTCTGAGTAAGTCGCGCCCCCTGGGAAACGCTCGTCCTGGCCCCGTTGCTAACGCGCCTCGCCAGCCTTCCTCCACACGTACCACCACGGCGCCACGGCGCTCCTCTGCTACGTGCAGATGGTCGGCGAGACGCCCGTGTCGTGGGTGCCCATCACGCTGAACCTGACGGTGCACTGCGTCATGTACTGGTACTATTTCCAGAGCGCGCGGGGGGTCAAGATCTGGTGGAAGCAGTACATCACGGCCATGCAGATCGTGCAGTTCGTCATCGACCTAGGTGAGTCAAGCCAAAGCAACAACGCCCTGCCCGCCCGACTAACGCGTGCTGCCAGGCTTCGTCTACTTCACGTCGTACACGCTGTTCGCCAGCCGCCACTTCCCGTCCCTGCCGCACGCCGGGTCGTGCCAGGGCGGCGAGACGGCGGCGCTGGTCGGCGTCGCCATCCTGACGTCGTACCTGTTCCTGTTCGTCGCCTTCTACCTCGCCACGTACCGGGGCGCGAGGCAGCCAGGCCGGTCGGCGGCGCGCAAGGCGTCGGACCTGCGGCGGCTGGGGTCCAAGACCAGCGGCGCGCTGCAGGGCGGCTTGAAGCTGATGCCGGTGGTCAAGGAGTGAGGAGAGTCTGATTCAGGCGGGCGTGGAGGGCGGGCGGCGAGAGCGTCGAGCGGGGCGGGCGGCCACATGGAGCGGGGGAGAGGAAATAGTGGACCGGACGGTCGTCGGCTTTAGTATCAACAAGATGTTTTGCGTCAGGCCACCGCGGGCGAGCTGTGTGCGAGTGCTTGTTGGTGCTTGTTGGGTCTTGTTGGGTCTTGTTGGTGGCTTGTTCCAGGAGCCTTGCCCTGCGCGGCGTGACGTCTGCCCGGGGCGCCATCTGGCCCGGTTTTGCCGACAGGCGACGGACGGGACGGGGTTGCGCACCTGGCGGCGGCCCCGAATCCTAGACTACGCGTCCGCCGGCGGCTTACGTACCGGCAGCCGGTGGGAATTCTGAGGCGGTGAATGCTCGGGAAGCCGCTATGGGCAGCGGCAAGCGAGAGCACACTGATGGCCGGTGCAGATCTCCAACACCTGCGGCTCGATGCGGGAAGTACAGACGAACAGCGGCCGCGGAACTCCCCGCCGCTGCGGTGCCTGGCGGCGGTGCCTCAGGCGCCCTGCCGACCAATGTACGGTATACGGGTGCAGTTCGACAGGCACCACGTGCAGCGCGCCAGGCGTCCCTGTTTGGCAACCTGGGGTAACCCCACGAGCCCAGCGGCGTGCCGCGAAAGCTTGTCGCGACAAGATCTTGCTCGGCGCTGGGCCACCAGTGCCAGCGCGCCGCTAGCAGCGCACATCTGCCGCTCGCTGGCCGCCGTGGCGTCCTGGGCCGCCGCCCGGGGGCTTGTGGCTGGCCGCGTGCTGTGCCGCTCGCAATCTGTGGCCGCCCCTCCTCGCCGGCTCGTCTGCAGGGCTGCATGATAGCACGTGTGCGCGAGATAGGCTCGCGCCTGAGGCCAGTCGGTCCGAGGGCGTGGCACGGCGGCTGATCTACGACTCGTACTCCGGTTGCCCTTTCGGGCGACGACGGCGAGCCTGTCCGTCTGCCTGAGTCGAGGCGCCCAGGCCGCGCTGCCGTGCAGCTGCAGGAGCAGCTCGAACCGCCAGTGTTCCTGCAGCCAAGTTGCCAGGACCCTGCCTCGTGTTGCGTGGCTCCCGTCCCGGCGGCGTGGGAAATAAGAACAACCGCTGCACCTCCATGCCGCTCAGCAACGACACTTCGCAAGCAGCTGCTCCTCGCGATGGCTGCTCAGGTGGCTGCCGGCATGCCCGCCTCGATGACGTTGTTCCCGCACTGCACCCCAGTCTCGACCTTCCCTTCGCAGCCGCCCATGCAGCCAATCGACACGGCCATGTGCTCGGATGAGGAAGACTGGACCTCCGTGGCCGACGCTGCCGAGCGGAGGAGGATCCAAAACCGCAACGCCCAGCGCAAATATCGTTCGTTGCCCCGCCGCTAACTCCAGCCTGATCATCGCCGCTGACCTTTCACATGCTCAGGACGCAACCTGAAGCGTCGCGTGCAGGCCCTGGAGCAGCAGCAGCACCACCAGAAGAATGCAGCTGCTGCTTTCGGCCCAGTCTCGTCATCGAGCCCCTCCTCGTCCACGACCACCACCACCATGGCATCCATCCCACCCAGCCTCCAGCACCTGTTCGCACCCACGCCGCACGGCTTCCCCGGCGCACCGTCGCAGCGCGACAGCTACGGCACGGCGCTCCCGCTGGGCGGCGCTTGCAGACCGCACCGCAACCCCGCGCCACAGATGCCCACGCCACCCGCCGAGGCGACGGCGGCGGTGGCGCTCGCGTCGCCGGGCACGACGTGCCACAACTGCGGCAGCCTGGTGCCCCTAGTGTCGGCCGACGGCACGGCGCACCGGAGCGCGAGCACGCCGTCACTGTTCGAGCGCTTCGTGGCCGACGACTGGAGCAGGGGGGACGGCGGCCTGCTCGACGACCTGGCCGGCGGCGGCGGCGGCGTGGCGTGGGAGAGCGCGGCATCGAGCATCATGAGCTCGGGCCTGGGCGGGCTGAACATCTCCTTCGGCGGGGCGGCGGCGAGCAGCGGCAGACACGTGGGGGAGGGCGAGCAGGCGAGCACGGCCATCAAGCGGCCAGGGAGCCAGCAGTCGCTGCGGGGCCAGAGGACGGACTGCAGCCCATTGAGGGTGAGTGATCGCGCGGGGTGCCGTAGGGCGGAACGACGCATTGCTGACGGGTTCGGGTGCAGCAGGACGGGACGGTGGTGGCGGAGGTTAGTCCGCGGGGGTCCATCTCGGGGCGCTCCATGCTGCACATCGCGGCCGAGCGGGGCAACGACGCCATGGTCCAGTTCCTGCTCGAGCAGGGCGGCGATCCCAACGCCAGGGACGACTCGGGCTGGACACCGCTCCACCTGGCGGTCGAGCAGGGCCACCAGCAGACGGTGTGGAGGCTGCTCGAGGCGGGTGGCAATCTGTTCGCCAGGACCGAGCGGTAGGGATGCGGAGGGCTGAGGACGACAATCTCGTTTGGGTTGCGCGGAATTTGGCGTTGGGTCGGTTGTTTGACGCACTTGATATCCTGGGTTGCTGATTGGCGGGGGTGGGTGTTCTGCATTATTCGATACCGGGGGACGGTTTAAGGCGTAGATAGACTTATTCCAGAAAGGCAATAGTTTCTGTAGATACCAACGACATCGGCTCGTGCCGTGAGCAGCTAAGCCTGTGCAAGCTCTGTTAGCTCCCGCCCTGTTGTTCGAGATCTACGGGTAGGGATTCAGCATCAAGGCAAATGCCGTTGGTCGGGCCGGCCTGGGGGGTAGATCGTCGTTTCGAGTGCCCTGACTCCAACCAGCACCGGTGAGACCGCTAATGACGGTAGAGCGAAGACCGAAATTTGGCAGCACAGGGGACTTCCATGCGCTGCTATTCGACAGGACGGAAAGGCGGAGACAACGGCCTACTTTCCGTGGGGAATTGGTTGTTTGAGCCGCGTAAGGTGGATCCCTTGGAGAGGCAATACGCGGATACGGAGCCTCTATAGCGCTTCTGTGCATGTCAATGTACTCGAGCGCGTGACAGACTGCTCCAGAAGACCATCATTGCGCTGAGTAATCCCAACAGAAACCAGTCGTGTCCAGCCTAGACGATTGTCTGCTTTCCCTAATGCGGTGTGCTGCAGCTCATAGTGTGTTGGATCAGCGAGCAGCTCGACTGGTCGCTACCGAACGGCGAGCTGGTGTCACGGATGCTGCCGTGTCAGAGCACGAGTCTGCAGCATGTTGCCGTGACGAGAGAATGCGAGACGAGAACGACGCGAGCGTGGCAGCGGGTGGAAGGCGGATGGACGCAGGTTGTGTTTTGGTTTGGCGGACGCGAACGGGACGCGACGCTTGTCCGCGCCGCAAAAGTGGTTGCCGCCCGCGCCCGGCTAACGACATGACTCACCTCACCGCCTTCGCACTGCATCACTTCTTCGCACCTCCCGCGCCCGTCGCCGACAACTGGGTCGACTGACTAAGGTGGCAGCAACTAATCCGCCGCAGTCAAGACCACGTTGTTCGTGGCTTGCCGCCCCATCTGGCCAGCACCGCAGCTGGCACCATGATTTGACGAAACCGGAGTTAACCCAATCAACACGTCCGCCATGAAGACCAGTGACTCCCGGAACTCCCCGGACCAGCTCTTGAAATCTGGATCGGTGGAGGGGCTGGCGCTCCAGCGGTAAGCTCCGAGCTTTGTAAACATCTGGACAAGAGGCTCAAACAAGCTCCGGTCACGCTGCACGTTTCCTTGAACGTTGATCTCTCGGCAATCGATCCGTTGTGCAACCTCTGTGCTCCCCTCAAAGTTACCAACCTGCGCAAGACCGCTGGCCGGGCCTGTCCCCGCGCACGAGCTTTCGCTGCTTGATAGCGATCGACCTGCGTGCCGCTGATGACGCATCTCCCAGCTATGTTTCTTCAGCGAGTTCTTGACGACATCAAGCGAGAACAGGACCTTCACAGAGACCGTCTCAGGTTCACTCGAGACACGGAGATCGCAATGCCCAATTACCAGGCTAGTCGAAGAAAGTGCAAGGTGAGCGGAGCATGTCGGGGGCTTTTTCCTCGGGCACGAGCAAGCTATGGAAAGCTCCGAGGAGCAGTAAGGGACGCTGTGGGATGCGCGCCCGCTGGAGCTGGAACAGTGGAGTAGTCGATTGGGTTGGATCAGCACGGAAACTTGACTAATGAGACGAGTCAAATGGCGGCAACACAGCGGAATTTCTGCACGTGGCAATATTATTCATTGACAGGACAAACAGCCCTTCTCCCTGCAAGCTTCTACGGGCCTTCTGGATGAAGCTTGGGCAGGCCATGGTCTCCGAGCTCCATGCCATCAACGACTGGTGGAACAGCAGGCAGCAACACAAAGTAAACCCGGGCGGGCTTGTCAGTGGGGTTGTCCCATTGGTGCATGGTCTGAACTTGTTAGTAAACGCGCCGTCGGGAGGGGAAATCAGAGGTCTCATTTACCGCGCGCTGCACAACCACATCGCCAGCCTTGACCCTCGTCTTGGAACCATCGTCCAGCAACATTTCCAACTCCCCTTCCATAATGATTCCGTAGTCCAGGGACGCTGTTCGATGATTGAAGCCCTTGGAATGTGGCGCAATGTCCACGACCCGAATGAGAGACCCTTTGGCGTAGAAGCCCTGCGAGTTGTCGGCAATGTCGCCGTCCTTCGTAAGGACGGCAGGGGCCTCGTGGCTTTGCCAAAGGACACGATCGCCACCGCCGGCACTTTGCAGAGGCTCAACGTTGTCGTCGATCATAACGGCGGATGTCGCGCCATGGTGCGTCGTGACAACGCGTCTGATTGGTTTCGGGGCCATGTTCGGTGCTTTCTGCAGGAACGATTTTGCAGTACGGTGAATTGGAAAAGTGGAGGTCGTCGGTGGGTTTTCAACCAGATTTCACGTGTTCCAACCCTTCTTGTGGCATCGTTCCGCGGCGGAATTTCCGTTACTTCAATAAACCTTCTTCAGCCGAGGGCCGCAGAACAACAAAGGCCAGTGAAACGCACCGGATTCACCAACGCGGCAAAGTAAGAGAGAATCGGTGACCCCAGCATCGGTCATGCCGGGATTGGCAACCCCAGAATCGGAGGTCCTGTGGCCGCAACATACCGGTACCCCACAAACCGGATGTATGCGGAAATTCACCCCGGTCTGGATTGCGGAGGTACGCCAACTTTAAATCGATGATGGGGATTGTTTCAGCTCCAAAACTGCCTGGACCCAATACGCTCTCGCCAGCATTTGGAACAAGCGTCCGGAGGAAATAAATGAACACAAAAATGCAAGGCCTACGTCAACCCCAGTCCCTTTGTCTTTCGTCATGTGCGCTGCTCCTCCGGCCAAAGGATCCGCTCCAGAATTTCCTTCAGTCGTTCTTCATGCCCATTCTCCACCGCCGGAGCTCTCCAACCAATGTACCCATCCGGCCTCACAAGCAGTGCCTGCCCGTCCTTCAACCTACAGAGCTGCCTAAACCGGTTTTCTGGGTCGCACGCCTCCTTCGACTGACTACAGACAGCGAAATGCTGCACTGGAATATCCTGCTTTGCCGCGGCACTGATCCACGGCGAACCCATTTCCGCAGCCAAAACGACAAAGTGTTTTTTCACCAAATCCAAGCTCGAGATGTCCTCTAGGCTCAGAGATAGAAGGGAAACGTGCGGCAGTCGGGAGCCTGCAGTAGCCGTGGGCGAGTACAGGTCTTCCCAAAGAGCGCTGCTGTCGGTGTCAGGTTCCGCAACGGACGCCCCGACAGGATATCGGTAACCCAGCTCCACGGTGTCATCGGGGAGCTCCTTCATGTGCCCAAGCTTCGGGTCTTTAAGCACGCGATTGACGAAACGGCTGTACGCCTGCTGCACGGTAAAGCCGGCTACCCGCTGGCGCTCCGAGTTGTAGCTGGCCAGAAGCCCATGGGAAGCCTTGCCATCCACAACCAGCGCCAGCTTCCACGCGAGATTGTATGCATCCTGCACAGAGTTTCAGTAAAATGTCTAAGATGAAGCGCGTGAACAACTCACCTGAATACCTGTGTTCCCACCCATGCCTCCAGTAGGCGGCATGACATGCGCCGCATCGCCCGCGAGAAACACCCTCCCCCTCCCCTGCTTACTCGCAAAGCAGTCCGAATTGTACGCCGCGCTCGTAAAATACGAAATCTCCTCGATCTCCATATCCAACCCCTCCACGCTCCTCCCCAGCGCCAGCGCAAACATCTCCCTCGCCTCCCTCTCGCTCACCGAGTCCGGCTCAAACCGATCCCGCCCCTCCACGCCCATCACCCCCAAGAACCCCGCCTTCCCCGAATCGTCCAGCCGCCAGATAGCCCGAATGCGCGGATTCACAATGTACGTGACGCCATACTTAGCGCGCGTCCCGAGCAACGCAGTCAAATCCGCACGGAAGTAGATCGAGATATTGTTCCCCAGCACGCCAGGGCCGCGCCACTCGACGCGCTCGCGCCTGCGTGTGGGGCTGCGGCCGCCATCGCAAGCCACGAGGTACGCGGCACGGTACTTCCTGCAGCGCCGCGTGGCGCCGTCCTGCACGACGACCAGCACGCCATCCGCGTCCTCCGCGTACCAGACCACGCGCTCGCCGAAGCGCTGCTGCGCGCCCAGCGCGCCCGCGCGCTCCCGCACCCACGGCTCGTACATGTTCTGCGTCAGCCACAGGCGCGCGCACGGCGTCACGTGCGCGGTGCGCGCGGCGTCGCTCTCCTGCACGGCGCCGAGCACCGTGCCGCCGGCCAGCGCGGTCGTCAGCAGCATGCCGCTGTCGAGGTCGAAGTTGGTGGCCGAGGCGGCGCGGAGCGCGGGTTCGAGCGAGAGCTGCCGGAAGATCTCGATGCTGCGGAGGAGGAAGAGCGCGGCGCGGGTGCGGGTCGCGGTGGACGGGTGGCGGTCGAAGGAGAGGGATTTGACTCTGCGTGATGGGCGGACTGGTCAGAGGGATGGTGGAGGGTGGTGGTCGTGGGGAGGACTTGCCCGTGGAAGCCGAGCATCAGCTGCAGGCTCATGCCAACCATGCTCGAGCCGATCACGATCACCGGCCATTCGTCCTTCTCGAGCGGGATTTGGGAGTGGTCGAAGGTGTCGGGGAAGTCGAATTCTGTTCGTGGAGCTCCGGGGATGGGCAACGTCTCGTCCCGCTGCCACGCAGTTTTCGTTGGAGCATTCATTTTGCAAACTTCTGGTGTTTTTGATGCAGAGAAATATTTGCTATCGATCGACGTATAATTTCGACTTTATGAATGTACGTACTCTTAAGGAATGGGACTTGTATTTGGACAATTGAGGAGCCGACTTCATGCGCGGGCTGGCTCTGGAGCCTCGGTCGAAAGTTTTCGTCCGGAAAACCTTGCCATCCCAACGGTCCCGACGTGCTCCACATATGCTCTTTGATATGACATTGGGGGAACTGGGAGCATGTGAGAAAAACTGCATTTTCCTATTTGGTGGGACGGCTAACCTCTCTGTCCCTTGTGGCACATACTCATGGTCTACAAAGAAGAAAACACAAGGAGACGAACGGCCATCGACCCGTTGTCGCTCATCTCTCTGGTGAACAACAGCTCACCAGACGCACGCACGTTAAAGAAAGGGAACAGCAGGGATCTATCCTGTAAGCTCAAGGGATGTGCCGTGCTCGCTTGCGGGGTGCATGTCTAAATTCCGTATTAATTGAGGCACAACCTTCGACATTTCCATAAGAGCAACGTTCTTTCCGAGGCAAGTCTTGGGACCGCATCTAAACTCTCAAAGTTAGATGGTGCATGCTGGTCCAAGGACTTGATTCACCTACCGAAACAAGATACTTCTCGCAGCTTTGATCCTTCACAAAGGCGTTTCCATGTGCGTAGAGGACCTTTATGGCGTCAGAATCATCAATCTAGAACCCGTTGCGCTTAATGAAAACAAGTGGTCCTGATTTACTGGGTATTCCTCCATTCGAACAGATCTGGTGGCATGTAAATACCATATTTACGATGTAGGGTGATGCTCTTCCATGGCAATGTCCCACTTCAGGCCCCGCTCAAATACCACAGACCAGTCAAGTGAGCAGCAAATGGACCTAGCAAAGTGTGCAAAGGATCCGCTGTTTTTGATAACTAAACGAATGGCGATTAGATCTAGTAAAGGGACAATTAGAAAAAGACTTTGCATTATGAGGAAAAGAAGGGTTCTCTGAGTGGAGCTGATGAATTCTGTGAGCTTATCATATAATAACGCATACATAGAAAATATAAGACATAAAAGTGAGTCCTGCGAGCTTTTCGGGCTAACAATGACGTAGCACGCATCTTGGACGTAATGATAGCGTCTTAAACTCGTTATTTTCGCGAAGAGAACATGTGGAGCGTTGGAAAATTCATATGCATCCCATACTAAACAAAAATTAAAATATAAGAATAGTGCTAACCGGGACCCATTTACATCTTATCAGCACTAAGCAAGCCCATAATTGTTGCGTAAACTCTCTGGAATATTTGCATCGTCGTACTTGACTCCACCGATTACCGGTGCTCTTGCCGGCAACAGAATAAAGATCATTCGGACTGGTTTATCGGTGGGGTTGTTCCACTGATGCATTGTCTGACAGAGTGAGTAGGCATAGCTTTCTGGTGAATGTACTGGGCCTTACCGCGCGTTGAATAACGATGTCGCCGGCACTGACAATAGTCTTGGACCCATCATCGAGCAGCATCTCCAATGTCCCTTCCATGACTATCCCATAGTCCAGAGAGCTCGTCCGATGGTTTTGGCCTTGAGAGTGGGGCGGAAAATCGACCACTCGGATCAAAGACCCCCGCGCGTACATCCCAGAATCTTCTCGGGCTTCATCTGTATCTTCAGCTACCAAAGCCGGATACTGATGGCTTCTCCACAACACGCGGGCATCCGAAGCAAACCCGGGAATCGGCTGCAAGGAATCGTCGATCATGACGGCCGACTTAGTACCGTTGTGCGTTGTGACAATGCGGCGTTGCGGCCTCAAGCTTGGAGCCATTTTGTGGTGATTTCTGTGGGGATCTGGTCGGGATATTTGGAACAGAATGAGAGTATACAGTAATAACCGCCATTTGCCATACAATATCTTAAATATTTTGTGAGGAAACATAGCACTCACTTCTCTCACATGAATTCAACGCCGGCATTACCACTTCGCTCGGCTCCACAATTTCGCAACAAGGTCCTCGACTACTTTGAGTTTAGCATGAACAATTCGAGAAAGAATTAGCTAGCTCATGCAAAGCCATTGGCTCTGAAGAGCTCGGATGCAAAGAGATTTTCTCATGCACTGTCCCCGCATCACTTTCCCCGGAATCCCCACAGTTCGTCTCCACATCTTCCGTTGAGCCTAACGGTACGGCCCGTCGATGATCGCGGAATACATACCGCAGGAACAGCCAATACCGAGGGTGCTTTTCATGCTCAGCAATCAATAATTCCGCACGTGAGCGGCTCGGCTTCCGCAGTCCTCGGCGTCACCGGCGTCACTCTCTAATTCGAGACCCGCATCGATAAGGGCAGCCAAATTTCTGACATGCAAATGATTTGAAGAGGTGGAATAAATGGTCTGTATGATGGGCTTCTATGAGAACCGCGCCATGATGGCGTGCATCTGTGCAAATACTTCTCGAACTCATACTCGCAGGATCGCATCCCACATCATGGTGTCATCATTTGTACAGTTGCATTCGGTAAGTGACTATGAACACAAGTAGTTATGTACAGAAAGATCTTCTAGTTCAATCTACAGCAGTCCTCCACGCGCATTAGCATCGTCCTGAACAGTTTCAAGACTACAGCCTGCCATGCCCATGAATCTCCGCAAGCCGAGCTTTGGCATCAGCAACAACATCATAGTCCCACAGCCACTTCGTCAGGTCCTTCGGCTTTTCGACGTCCGACACGAACTTCTTCGCGAGCGGCAACATCGAATCAATCTTGGTGGGATCCTTCCGACCGAAAATGCAAACAGCAGTCGCGCGAGGATAGCGCATCTCTTTCCAGACACGGAGACCCGAGGCCATGTTCTCAGGCCCGGTCGTTTCATCGAGCATCACGCCGAGCGCGGCGGCATCCTCCATTCCCATAGCAGCCCCCTGGCCGTAGTCTGTAGGTCGAGGCAACGTAGTTCAGTACTGGGGTTGTGCGGGGTGCAACAATGAAGGACAGGAATGCTTATGGGATAGCATGTGGTGTGCGGCATCTCCAATCAGCACGAGCTTGTCTTTGTGGTACGTCGGCGCTGGGTCCTTGGTGCAGAAGCTCCAGAGCTTGAGATCTTCGGCCATCGCGCAGACTTCTCGGAGCTGAGAGTAGTACGACCGCATCATGTTGTTCAGTTCATCCATATTTCCTTCCAATTGGATCAACTCGACCTGTGCAAACCACTTGAAGGTCATAAAACATACCGGGACTGTTCCACCCGCCTGCAAGATCACTGTTTGTGTGCTTGTCCGGATGTATGACGAGTAAGTTCAGGAGAGAACCACTGCGGCAGGGGTAAATCATGAGTTTTAGACCATGATCATGATCGTAAATGGCGTCAAGCGTGTTCACACCAGCCCGGGTGAGGAAAGAGGGAGTCCTGGGGTTGTTGAAGACTTTTCCGTTGGGACAAGAAATCGGAAGCAGTTTTGCTGAGTGCTGACGATAGCGGCCTCTCCCCTTACTTCTCGAGCAGATACTGACTGCAGAACACGGTGAGCACAGGGATAGGATTGACTTCGGGAGTAGGAGGCGACCGACGTGAATACCATCTGCGCCGATGACAAGGTCTGCCGACTCTGTCGTGCCGTCTTTGAAGGTAACTGTCCCCGTAGACGCATCGACGGCTGTGACGGCCGAAGACAGGTGGAACTCTGGCGTCGAAGCTCCCGGAACTGGCCTGGTTGCCGCGTCGCGCAAGCATGCATGAATATCTGCTCTATGCGAGAGTATCCAGCGTACTTTACCTCCAATTTCTGCCTCTTGCAGACCCGGATCCTCTCGGATAATCAGCACCTCGCCCTGACTGCGGAAATAAACTTTGAGTGTGGTTCGATACCATGGCTATGGTTGGCCCAGTGCCGTCGCAAGAACTAATGCGCAAGGCAAGGGCTTCAACAGGGTCCATAATCTTCTCATCCGCTTCGATCAAGCGCAAGACACATTCAAGGTTGGGCGGTAGATTCGCGGCAGCGCCAACCTCGTTTGAAAATGACGACTGCTCGAATATCTGAATACCTTCGAGTCAGCATTACGTGCAGTTTCAGAGAACCGGAACCCATTACCTTAATTTGATGGCCATTCTTCCGCAGTGCAGCAGCCACTGTCAGGCCGGCTATACCTCCTCCGACAATGATAATTTTGAGAGGCATTGCTAACGTTGAATCAGACTCTTGGTGTTTATGATGCTTTCACCTCAGAATTTTAAGCTTTCTTAGGAAAACATTAAATCATCTTATAAGTAGGCCTCACGGAACATTTCGAATAGGGAGAAACCGAGCACATCTACACATGAGGCTGTAGAGCCGCACAAGGGCCGAGTGTTGTGGCCCGAGCTGTGGAGCCGAACGGGTAGGCCGGAATCCAAGCCTTCACCGTTCGCAGCACTCGCAGCACTTAAGTGATGGTGAAAGGAGGGCAATCAACATACTCACCGTTAGACGCGCTACACTTGCAATAATGATACTCAGTGCGACTCCCTTGTTTATTTTTGTGGCCTTTGTGTCCCTCGTCGTCCCCTTCGTTCGCAGCGCCCGACGACGCGACTTGCTCGGTATTCCTGGACCTTTCTGGGCCAAATTCACCAACCTTTGGCGGTTCCATGATGTTCTCGGTGGCGTCCATCATGAAACAATCATGCGTCTCCACAAAGAGAACGGCCCTTTGGTCCGTCTGGGGCCAAACAATGTCAGCATTGCGGACCCCAAAATGATCGAGAAGATCTACGGGCTTCGGGCAAACTTCCCAAAGGTAAAGGTCTTCCGACGCGTGAAGAAGATCATCACTGATCTGAGTAAGAGCGAATTCTACTCGGTCTTTGAACAGCTGGTAAATGGACAGTCGGTCTCGACGCTTTTCACCGTGGTTCCGGAGAGGGCGCACGCCGCCTTGAAACGGCCTGTCAGCGCTGCGTACTCCATGAGTACTCTAACACAGTACGAATCAATTGTTGATCGGACCATCCAAAAGTTCCTGGGCAGACTTGAAGAGGAGTTTGTCAAAGGGGAGTCCACGGGGAAGGTGTGCCCCATATCGAAATGGGTCCAGTGGTGTAAGCTACCAATCTGGTTATCATTTGTCATCTTCTGACCTGCTGTCGTAGATGCGTTCGATGTAATCGCAGACATAACCTGGTCGAGCCAGCTTGGATTCCTGGATTCAGCAAAGGACGTGGACAACATGATCAAGCAGCTGGACGAGGTCCTCGAATGGGTGGCACCCGTAAGTTTCACAACAAACGAGAGGCTGCGTAGTGTATTGACATATGCATCTTAGGTTGGCCAACTGCCTTTCATCGACAGGCTCTACAAGTACTTCGCCAGTATGACAAGACAGCCCGATAGCCCAATCCTCAAGTTCGCCGTGGGTCGCGTTCTGCAGCGCCTCAACAACAATGACCCGACCGAGCAGCGAGCACCAGACTTTCTAGACAAGTTTCTCAAGGCAAAGTCAAACGAATCCGGGCAGTTCCATGTTCCAGAGATATTGCAATACTTGATGTCAAACATCGCCGCGGGGTCCGACACCACTGCCATTTCTCTACGATCCATACTGTACTACCTACTCAAGCATCCCCAGGCCCACCACAAGTTGGTGGAGGAACTTAGGTCAACCAAGTTTGAAACTTTTCCGGTCAGCTGGAAATAGTCTCAGTCATTGCCGTACATGGATGCCTTTGTCAAAGAGGCTATGCGGCTGCATCCTGCTGTGGGCATGAACATGGAGAGGGTAGTGCCTGCGAGTGGGCTCGAGCTCCCTGACGGAGCGGGAAGGATCCAGCCTGGGACCATCGTGGGAGTGAACGCCTGGGTCATCCATCGCGATCCCTCGGTCTTCGGTGATCGTCCTGATGATTTCATTCCTGAAAGATGGATGCAGAGCAAGAATGAAGACGTTGACCACTTCACGGCTCGGATTGGAGCCATGAAACGTGCAGACCTGACATTTGGCTATGGGTCTCGCACATGCATTGGGAAGAACATTGCTTTACTGGAGATCTACAAAGTCCTTCCGTCTCTGCTGTTGAGCTTTGATATCAGTTTTGCGGATCCAGCGCAGAAGTGGCACCTGAAGAACTCATGGTTTGTTCGGCAAAGCGGAATTGACGTTGTTTTGAAGAAGCGGTGAGATAGAACTAGCTTAAACGGATCAATTGATATCTCAGAATGAAAATGGATATACTATTTCAGCCCTGACAAATGTTGATAGAATTAGAAGCAGGAGTAATTTTACAGAAAACTTCAGGCTGCCAAAAGTAAGTCTGCCACGAGTGCTGAAGGTGAACCGCAATTCTCATACTAAGCATCAGATTGGTAAAGATGACAGCATTGAATTATTGTTTGATGAAAATTAGTGCATTATTCGTGTGGAATTTGTTTGGCATTCCAAAGTAGTGGAAGAAAATTCTGGCTTGATTTGGATTATCTTTGAGGGATGTGAGTCTATCTGACATGAGAAACGCTAACAATTCTAATCCCTGCTGGGAATGATTGGCAAGGTGAGCCAGCTGTTGCTGCCCCCGACCGTGATCGTATTGATTCCTGCGAACACTTCCTCCTTCCGATCTTCTGGGTGACTGTGCAAGAATGTCCCACAGCCTTGCGTGTCGTGTCCCGCTACCTCGAACACCAGCGTGTCTCCCTTTTCTAAAATAACGTTTGTTGGCCAAATCTCAATGTCCAGATCATATTCAACGCCTTCATTGACAACCTAAACATCGGAACTGTGGTAGTTACGGTACGGCAAGTATTCCCGGTGGCTCGGATGGGAAGGGTCTGTCTTGCGTAAGGATGCGCGCAACCAGCCTTTGACAACCGGGACCGGATCACCCATGGTTCCAGTGTAGAATATCTCTGACCCGGACGCGTTCAAATGACGAATAGTCACGAACACGTCTATATCAGAGGGCGCGTGGTCAGATCCTGGAGTCTGGGTGCAAGAGACTCTCACGTGAGCTACGGGATGTCCAGTGATCTCGGTGGTTTGGTCGGCCACGAATTTGAACTGGACAGGAGATCCTTCCATAGCATCGTAGCTGATGCGACCTTCGGCGGTAGTAGGAGAGTTCTCAAGAAGTCCATCGGTGGTTAAGAAGAATTTCTCGTAATTTGTGTCGGGAATTGGCCACTCGGATTCCGCACGCTCGGGGAGATGCCGTTCGCGCGCCGCATCGTTGACTCCAGTATCGCCCTTCCTAAGACAAAGTTGCACCTTGGGCTGCTTTCCAACGGTCCAACCTGCTTGGTCGTCTCCTTTGAGGAAAGCGTCCAGGAAAGACTTCTGGAGCTCGGCATTGTGGGCGTAGTAGAAGGGCAAGTCATGTCTCCCGACTATGAAGCGGAGGAATTTGTGCTCGGACCCCGCACCCATCCATCCAATGACATTTCCTCGAAGGTGCAGCAAGATTCCTCCCTAGAGACTGGATCAGTAACTTAGAAGTATGGGGATCCATGGCTGGGCTTACCCAATTAGCCACATTAAGCACGGGAACCTTGATGTCGCTAAGGTTGAACTCTTTTTCGTTGTAGTAGTCTTCGTCTCTGAACTTGTATTTGGCGGTGTCGATGGTTTGATCCTGTCGGTTACGAGCGAGTTCCTCTTCAGAAAGATTCCCTTCCAAGGTGTCGTTCGCGCGCGAGGGCAACTTGCATTGACACGCCCGCATCCACTCACCCGGGCAGCACTTTGTATGCGATGTCTGCCTCAACTCCTTCGCCCGCGTGTACGGTCTCCAACCGCATCCTCCCGACCCAATCCGGCAGCTGACCCGACTCGCGTAGGGACGCGCTTACCAGACACACTGCAGCACGCCATCCCAGCTTGCACAGCCCACGACCGTCAAGTACGCGTGCGGCGCGCGTTTCTCAAGCGTGCAGCTCCTGCAGCAGGTCCAAGCTGCGTTGTGATGGCCGCCAGCCCTCGTGTCAGCGCTGTACTCGCCAGCAGCAAGTGTGTGAATATCCGCCACGTCGAAGGCGCCAGACACCTGCTGGTGGATCCCATCAGATCTCTCTCGCATCGCCATCCGCTGCGTTGCCCACTCCAAGCTATCTGGGTACCAGCTCGCAGTCTCCGCTTCCCGACTTCCACGAAACCGAGAATCTATTCGGCGGCCTGGATGTACTCGAGCTCGACGATATCATGGACGCCGATAGCTGCTGGCCTACAGACCTTACCTTCATCCAGCAGCTGACTGCTCCCGCCAATGATCCTGTGGCACAATCAGGCTTAGTAAACGGAATGCCGCTCTCTCCCGACTCGTTGATCATCAGCGATGACGAGCGCTGCTTATCGCCGAAGCCATCGGGCGTGGATCTGGAGCACCGCCGTTACTTGCCGCAAACTGCGTGCGCAGGCCTGTCCTTTCCCGACTTTTCCAACTTCTCCCGTGATGACATCGACCAAGAAGATGCGGCCCACGTGCAGCAGATAGACGACTCCCATTTCGCCGTTATATCCAGCATTGCCGAGAAGCTGCAACATTCCACCCCGTTCCCCGCTTTCCAACGTCTCATGATTCCTCCTGCTGCTGTAATGAACGTGTTTGTTCAGCTTTATTTTGATCACTTCCATCCCATATTTCCCATACTGCACCAGCCATCATTCTGCAATGGCAGCCCACGGCCCTTGCTCGTATTCGCTGTAGCAACCATCGGATCCCGCTATTCCCAAATGCAAGGAGCCGACGAATGTGCACTTGCAATGACCGAGCTACTCCGGCGACTGAGCATGTACCTCGTAAGACCTGCTTTTACACATGGCACATGGCACGGCCAGCGCAAACTGACTCGGGAAGTGCAGTGCGAATCCGACAATCGATTCTCCCGACAAATTAGTATGATCCAGTCTGTCGTCCTCTCCAATCTTTCTTCTTTGTATTCCGGCGACCGAAGGATGATGGAAGTAGCCGAAATTAGCCAAAGTGTCCTTCCTACGCTCGGGCGGAGAACAGGACTATTCCAGCCCAGGGGATCCCTTGACCAGTCCATGGCACAGGAACTGCCTCTGGAGAAAAGATGGAGCACGTGGATTAAAGAAGAAGAGAATCGAAGGACAAGTCATGCGATAGCGGTAATTTCAGACAATCTCACGGTGCTGCTAATTTACTGATCTGAGATACGAAGGTCCTCGACAATCTGTTTCGGCTTACCGCTAATATCACTGCAATTATCTCAAAAGACGAGCTTCGAATCGAGCTTCCAAGCAGTGAAGACATGTGGGCTGCCCCATCAGCACTCGCCTGGTCTGATACGTTTCACGGATCGTGTAGGTGCATCCTTTCCTCCAGTCATATAGTATCGCTTCAATCTAATTGGTCTTGCAGATCCGTCTTCGCCTGTTACAATTCGTCAGATAGAGTCTAGTCTAAACAACCACATCCTTTGGTCCAAAATCGGGCATCTTGGGAAGTTATCGGCGATATGCAACCTGAGCCTGCCCTACAACCCGGAAGAAGACGGTTTAGACCCTCCGTCAGCTCCACTCGGTTCGCTGCTGGACTTTGTCCCCTTGTACGAGTCTCCGGGAGACACATACGCACCCGAGACGTCCAGGCGACAATCCGTCGAAGTACTCGTGGCTTACCACTTGGGCAGCGTCGCGCAAGCCTGCCCCTTAAGCGATATTCTGGACCTCATCTTCAAGATTATCACCGGCAGTGCGGATGTCCTAAGTAAATACAACGTCGGCTCACGATGGCTGCTAAATACACCTGACAAGGTCTGCCATGCCGTGTGGCACGCCGGCCAGATATACGGCGTCGTTCGGAAATACCACTCCACCGCGTTTGCGCCCCCGGCGGCGCTCCTGCACGCGGTTGCCGTGCTCTGGCTCTAATCGAAGCTGGACCGTATGGAGAGCAGCTCGAACAACACAATACATATCGATGACGAGGACGACCTGGTGGCCGCACGAGATTTCTGGGCTCAGTGCGGGATCGCCCAACCGAAGCTGCATGGGATCGGTATACTGAAGACTCCAAACGGCCGGAAAAGGCTTCTTTACGAGGCGGAGAGGCTCTGCACTTCACTCAAGACATGGCCCACTTCTCACCTTTACAAGAAGGTCTTCCACCGCTTAGGCTTGGTGGAAAGCGGGCAGCAATTCTAGGTCCAAATGTGGAAATAAGCCTACCGTACCGTTCTAGTAAATTTCAAAACAAATACTACTGCATGATGGATAAACTAGCCCATGACTGTGTACAAGATACTTCAAAAGTATTTCACACCACATTGTTGCTGGAAGTTTTGGAGACGTTCGCGAAAGTGATGTATTTGGTTTACACGAGGCAAACTACACTGATACTACGCGGGGTTTGTAGCAATCGCCTTTGACACAAGCTCGCTAAGCAGAAATCAGCATCATGACTAGCGGAGGCTTTCGTGACAAGTGTCTTGCAATAGATTACTTACGTGTCCATGTAGGCATTGATCTTGACGATCTTCCCGTTCTCTCCAAACGTGCAGATCCATGTGTAGAAATTGGTAAATTTCAGTCCATTCTTACACACAGTATCCACTGCCTCGAGCTCAATAGCCGCCTGGTTCTGGCCATCCGAGATGATGTTTCGGACTACCAGCTTCAAAGGAGTTGCCCAGGTTGAGGTCAGCGGCTTGGTCCCATCCTGGAACGCCTTCTTCGAATGGTAGGTGTTGGCTATCGGGCAAAATGTGCCTGTAGGAAGATTGGTACAGCTATCCTCATACTTGGCGGCTTGCATACCTTTAACCGTCCAGAGTACGTCATCATCGATAGAGTCGAAGAAAGTTCCCATATTCCCATCCGCGAATGGTTTGAAAATGGCGGCGACTTGCTCGGCAGACGGCATTTTGGCACGAATTGTTTGAACACTGAGACAATATTTTTTCTCAAATACTAGTATTGGTATAGTCTTTAAGTATGGGATCCACATCCTTCCGCTGTGAGCGGCGATTTTCCGCGTGAAGGTAAGAACGGTAGTGGTGGTGATGGTGATGCTGGTTTCAGCTAAGCTCGGCTCCACAGTTCGGCTCCACGGGAACGTACTACGTACACCGAGGGAGAAAGTTACAGCCTGACCTGTATTCCCCGCGACGTGAGCGTAGGCGGTTATAAATGAAAGGTGGGGAATGCACTATCAAACGGTCTAAATTCGGTTTATCATTACCAGATTGATATCGCATCGCAAGAAAAGATCGCCATGTCTTTGAAGATCAACAATTTCGATGTCCCCGTGGCTTCAGTCACGACGCCCGGGACAGATTCGGCACCTTATGTTGGGTTTGGCCACGCTGTGAAAGAGTTCAAAAAGGGTTACCGGCAAAGCAGCAACCATGCTGCGTTCAAGGCAGACACAGTTTTCGAGAAAGATATCGATGTGCCCATGCGAGATGGTGTGAAGCTGTACTGTGATGTGTTCCGGCCTGCAGAAGCGAGCAAGAGCCCGGCAATCATCATGTGGAGCCCCTACGGGAAGGGAGGAAACGGCAAGTTGGATGATCAAAATTATTTGGCGAACGCTAACACACTGCAAGGTCCTCACGGCCTGCATATGCTCCCGGGCCGATTTGGCGTTGCTCAAGAGAGATTGAGTGGATTTGAGAAGTTCGAAGGACTTGATCCTGCCGAATGGACGGCTCGGGGGTACGCCATTGTTAATTTCGACCTTCGCGGTTCTTGGGACTCGGAAGGAGTTCTCCCGTAAGTGTTTGTGCCTCAGCTTTGATGGAGCTGAGAGAGCTCATTGTGGCCTAGGTGGCTTGGAAAACAAGACGGCGAAGATGGCTATGATGCAATCGAGTTCATCGCGAAGCGGCCATGGTGTACGGGGAAAGTTGCCATGGCTGGAAACTCCTGGCTAGCCATGTCCCAGTTCTTCATTGCGACAGCACGACCGCCTCATCTTGTAGCCATCGCGCCATGGGAAGGCGCCACTGACTTCTATCGCGACACGCTATGCCGCGGTGGGGTTCCGTATCCTTACAAACAATTCTGGAAGATTCTGGAGTCGACACAGTATGGTTCAACGGGGGTTGAGTCCATCACCCAGATGCTGGAGAAATACCCATTATTCAACGAATACTGGCAAGACAAAGTGATGGAGCTCTCCAACATCAACGTGCCGTCATACGTCCTCGCCAGTTACTCCACGAATCTCCACACAAGCGGCTCAATCAGAGCGTACAAAGACATTGGAACTGAGAAAAAATGGTTCGTTCACTACCCACCAGTCCTTTCAAACGCAGATTGCTGATACTTCTGAAGGCTTCGAATTCATGCAAAGCAGGAGTGGTACGCAATTCTCCAAGTGCTCTCTGGTGATACCCCTACCTGACTTCTCTCAGGTCTGACCTATACTCCGAATTCTCGACAAATGACCTGCACAAGTTCCTGGATCGTTACTGCAGGGACGTTGACAATGGATGGGAGTCAACCTCGCGCGTTCGAGTCTCGCTTTTGGGCTTCAATAACGTAGTTTCGACAGTTCCACTTTGGGGTTGCAAGCTAGCTGACGGTAACAGGGACCTCTCGAGAATATTCCATTCGATGACTACCCGGTTCCTGAGGGCAAAGTTGAGAAACTCTACCTCCACCCAGCCGGGAAGCTTTCAGTTTCCCCACTGAGTACCTCACATCAGGAGTCTTACGATTCCTCGATCACTCCCAAATTTTTGGACAATGACCCCGAAGAGCTGGCATTCAAGTACCATTTCACCAAGCCTACTTGGCTGGCAGGGTTTTCTCGCGTTACCCTCTATGTCTCTTGCGAGGAGAGCGAGGAGATCGACGTTTTCGTCCAGCTCCGGAAAGCGGACATAGAGGGAAATTTGCCGCAGAACATGAACGTGCCTGCTCAAGACTTGGTCCCGCCCGTTGAATCAAACGCCGATATTCCAAACAGCTGTTTCTACAAGTATCTTGGAGCTCCAGGGTCACTCCGTGCTTCTCACAGCGAAGGGCGACTTCCTCCCGGCGCCACCTCGCTCTCTGGGGTCTGGCCACAGTATCGCCATGATCGTGCAACTCCAGTGCGGCGAGGATCAGTAGTCAAACTTGACATCCCAATTTGGCCGGCTGGCATCGCATTTGAGCAGGGAGAGAGCCTCATCGTCAAGGTTTCTGGCCATCCGATGGGGATGATGGATTTCCCCAACATGCAAATCCCAGTGGAGAACAAAGGTCGGCATGTTATTCACATGGACGGGGAACACAGCAGTCATTTGGTCGTCCCGCTTGTGGACCCGAGATAATGATGGCAATGTCGAAGCACTCCGCAATCAGAGTTTATGCACTACAGGAATGAATGTCAAGTCTGCACGAGTTGATGGTGTCAGAACGTCTCCAACGAAGCCGTTGATCATCCCCACCGCACTTCAATATGTGGCAATTTTTCCTGGGCGTCTTTCGTAACTTCAAAGCTTTGAAGTAGTGAGTGAAGACACACTGGACTTCAGGCTCCCGAATACCCCCTTTTTCAGTTTCTGCGCAATTTCGGTACCTGCGAGGCGTCCGAATGTAAGAGATCTGAGCACTGAAGTGGCTGGCGGATACTCTGTAGATATTCAGCAACAAACAACATCAAATTCAGGGGACTTCGCACCATTGTAGAAGAGGCCTGTCATCTCTCCGGCAGCCCAGAGGCCTGGGATAGGAACGTCATTGGTGCTTAGCACTTGCGCATTTGTGTTGGTCTTGACGCCGCCATACGTGAAGGTCAAGTGTGCTTCGAGCGGGTACCTGTTCATTCACCGTGTGAGCATCCACTTCGAATATCAACATGCCCTGTCCGCTTACCCGTAGAATGGCGCAGTGACGATGGGGTTTGCCCAGTTTGTTTTGTTTGGATTTAGGCCTTTCGTGCCCTTCCCATCCAGCTTCATCAGGTCGAACGGCCTCTCCTTGTCACAGGCGGCGTTGAACTCATCCACCGTCTTCTGAAGCTCATCAGGGTCACAGCCGAGCTTCACTGCCAGCTCTGCAATGGTATCTGCCTTTTCCGGTTCCTGGTCTGTTGTATCAAACACCCAACCAGGACGGAAACGCTTCATGATGGTATCGTCTGTGATGAAGTATCCTTTCTGGTTGTGATCCCGCCAGAGCTCGAGTGCTATCACCTCAAATGTTGCAAAGAGATGTCTTTTGCCCTCGTCATAGAACCTCTTGCAATGCTCGTTGACTACGATTCCATAATTGTGGCCCCACTAGACGAATGAAGTGAGCAATGCAACAATCAGTGTTTCGGGAGTCACTTACAATGACGGCGTCTGGCTTCGTTGCCCGGGTATCGACAAGCTCACAGTGCATGCCATCGAAAGATCCACTGGTTGCTGCCCCAAGCTCGAGTGCCATGTTCAGCCCAGCACCCTTGTTGTAGGTCAAGCCAGGAGCAATCAGCGGAAGCTCGTGGGTCCGGTTCCCCACGTACTTCGCCAGCATTTCGCGGTTACCCTCGAATCCGCCGCACGCGAGAACCACATCTGGGGCGGATCTTTGCTGATATCAGATACATCGCTCCTGTCCAGGCTGGGGTTCTTACAATTCATAGAGCAGCCCGTCCTTCTTTCGAACCTGCAACCCCCTGACCGCACCCTGCGGCGTCGTCAAAACATGCCTAGCCTCCGTCTCCCACAGCACATCAGCATTCGAATAGCTCTTGATATGCTCCATCAACTTCGTGATAATCGCGTACCCGCCGCCCTCAGGATACACAAAATGCTGCGCGGTCTTGAACTCCAGCAGCACGTTCTCCTCGTCATGGTGCACGAACTTCACACCCCGCGCCTCCAGGTACTTCGCCGTGCGCTGGGCCTCGGCGCCCAGCTTCTCGCAGTAGTCCTGGTCGGCCTGGCCGCGGCTGACGGCGCGCATCTCGTGCTTCCAGTCGTCGTCGAACGCCATGTCCTTGCCGAGCCGCAGGTACGCCATCGTCCAGCGCGACGCGCCGCAGCGCTCGTCCGCCCCGCCCGCCTCGACCAGCGCCACCCGCCCGCGCTTGCCCTCGGCCTTGCACGTCTCCAGGAAGTTGAGTGTCGCCATGCTGCCGGCGAAGCCGGAGCCGACGACGATGAGGTCGTATTCGGGGGTCATCGCGCTGCGCCAATTGGTTCGGAGGAGAATTGCCAATTGCTTGGATCCTACCGGAACGTTGAGGAAGAGGATTTCCAGGTGCGAGGTCCATTTAAATGTGCTGTCTCGGGGCCGTTTCTAGTCCTCCGCGATCTGCTGGGTGTGGCGCCATGGGGAGCGGGGAAGGGTGCGGGGATGGTTCAGGAGGACGCTCTCCGATTGGCCGTGCTGCAAGGTGTTGAAGCGAGCTCGCAGATCGTTACTTTATGACGTTTATGCCTAAGGATTAGGTGAGAGACTCGAATCAGTCATTCAGTAACCTGGTGGTACAGATGCACTGAGCGCCGCCGCACGGGGTATGTGTGCCCGGGCCCCTGGACTCTGCCAGATCAAAGCCGTGACTGCAGATGCTCAACGTTGAACATTTAGGGCTTTAACTATGCCTGTGTGTACTATGGGCGTGGCGGCCTTGCTGCTCTGCCTACAGACGCTAAGTGACATCATGGGGTGGGGAACCGGGTCAGCGGAAACACCGAAGTCTTGACGCGGAACTCAACATCCCCTCGCTACCAATAGAGCTTCGGTATCTTTTTTTTAGAAGTCATTTCAACACGCAACTACCAGTAGTGCAATTTACTCTAATCTGAGGAACATTGGCAAAGGGCAAGCAGTTACCCACGCATCTTCATGTGTAGACATTCCAACCATCAAGCTATCGAAATTTCATCGCAGTTCGTCATTATATGCTAAATCAGACAAACCGCCAACCATGATCGAAGCCGCCGTGTCGCATGGTCCACGCTTGATGACGCGGTGATCAGGAGCCGCACCGTTTGTGAACGGAATTTGCAGAGCTACCGATGGCTGAGTTGAAGGATACTCGGTGTAATGGCCATCCCCTACAGTGTCGACAGCGATGATCAGTCCGTTTACTCCGTCTTTAATCCATAGCTCATCGTCTCCTGCTGGCAAAGTGATATGCGCTGATCCCGAAATCAAGGCGAAGAGCCTGACTCATTATCAGCCATTTTCTTTCTTGCAGCTTTGGTGAGGTGAGGCTCACATTGGATGTGGAGGTTTGTGGAGGCCTTCCTTAGATCCAGGAGGCAGGATGACGTATGAAACATTGGAGACGTCTGCAAGCCCGGTGATAGCAGTGCCTACGGTGGGATAGTCCGAGAAAGGAGTGGATATCTCCCAACACTCGAATACAGCATTCTGATTTTGATCCGATACGACTGCCGTCAGCTGAAGATGATGCGGCGAAGCAGCCAAGGCACAACGACTGCTGAAGATGGCGGTCCAGAAGAAACGTAACCAAAGCATAGTAGTCTATCGATGATAGGATCTTGACCGATGTTTTAAGAAACCGTCTGAACTGCAGCAAAACATAGCGTTTGAAGGAGTAGGTGGCAAGGTATTTATATATTGTGGCAGTTAGGGTGCAGTACGAATTCCGAATATTACTAATGATTACTAATAAGAGAGGGATACCTAAGAGCAGAAAGATTTTGTCAACCTGTTGTCCGCAACCTCCCTCCACGTAACCGCGAGCGAAGCACTTCATTCCAGCTTGATGAAGATTGGTCGAGGGCACGCGTCTATCCACGCATCTTCATGTATATATCCAACGCCCAACCTCTCCGCGACGTCCCCTCGCCGCTCAACCATCATGGCGTGGAGCAAACACCATTCCCTTTTTACAAACTTTTCCATATCGAAGAGCTGGAAAACTGGATCCGTTGTCTGGGACCGTGATAGGAGGATGAATTCGAAAGTGCGACTGTCGGGAATATGATGCATCATCCACGATTTGTCCAGCATTATGGATCCAACCCAGTCTCGCTGCTTACCGAAGATAGCCATGTTATTTTCGTGTTCCGTAAAGAAATGATACACTCCCGGGACCTGAGGCTCGTTCTTCGTCAGCATGAAGGTTGCCAGGGTGGTCTGGCACGCCAGATACCTCGGAAATCGCCAGCCCTCGGAACTAAAGTCTACTTGGCCCCGTGGTAGAACCGTATTGAGGAATTCGTTTGGAGGAGCGACATCTGGTTTGACAGCGTCCTTCTCTGAGGTGAGGCAAGTGCCTAACAGAAAGCTTTCGACTTGAAGGGGCACAGCTTGACCATTTCTGCTGACGGCAAACCACTGGACTAGACATTGGACTTCCAGACAGGAAGAGTCGACAGTAAAATCAATTTTGCCATGCCAGCCAGCCCAGGACCAGCTCGGTGCGCAGATCTGGGTTGATCCGGCCTGGGTATGGTAGACAGAGTCGAGCCGTCGTTTTTGAGGGGTTGGGCCTTGCATTGTCCATAGGAGCCCCGCGTCTAGGTATCTCTCCGGAATCCCGTAAAAGAAATGTGTTTTCATTGAGATTTCCCAGACTTTCTGGATGCCTATGAATGCATCGAGAATGTCGCACGAGTCGGACAGAGACCGGCCACAGTACTCTGTCAATAAAAATTTGAGGGCTCTTCTTGCGTGTTTGGAAGAGCTATACGGTCTCCGGCTCAAGTTTCCATGGTTTTCGTCACATATATCATTCCACAAGTTTTTTCCATGGTGAACTTGTAGGCGGATAGGGGAACCCTCGCCGACACCATCCTCGCAGAAGATAGAGCATGCACACTGGAAGTATACTTGAGCATCCGTGAAGCAGAGGCAGCGTTTTGAATGTTGTCTCTCCTGGAATTTCCAGCCTCGGGTGTTCCAACGAGTGAAATAGACCATATGTCTGAGACTGTAGAAAGGGACCAGAAGATGAAGACCGGCGACTTTCTCGATACACTGTTTGATGCGTCGGGTATCAGGACGAAGGCCGGGCAATCCGCTGCAAGGCTCCGGTACACCTTTAGGAACGAAATATGCCGCGACGATTGTGAGCGCTGATTGTGTGTGTATCAAGTCCATTTGAGAGATTTGGCTTTTTTTGTGCTCCTCACTGTCCTGAATGATGCACAAGGCGTCGACCCATAGGTACCTCTCTCCCAGATCCTGCACGCACCGAATGGCGTCTTGGATGGTCAGTGGAAGTTGCTCGGACCGGCTCCTCAAGGATCCAGGTACCTTAAGCTCTGCCACTGTTGTAGAACTCGTCGTGAAGCCCTTTTTTCCTGGCCAACAGTAGCTCAGCGTAATGTATCTTGAACCCGACTGATGGTCGCGAAGACACATATCTTCCACGTCCATCAGAAACATATCATAAACTGTGACTTCTCCTCCTGAGTCATGCTCTTCTCCTCCTGGATTGCTGCAGGCCTGCCCATGGTCTTCTTCACATCTTCGGAGCCAGTCTTTGGCCATGCCAAGATCGGACATTTGGTTGACACGGCGACCATGGAACAGTCGGTCGGCAGGGAGGCTTGGTGCATCCTCTGCAAGCAATTGTATGTCTCCAACATGGGTAGCCGAGAATTCTGTGAGAGAATCTTGCGGCACGCAACTCGAGATACCGATGCGGAAAGTTTTTTGAACAGGAGATTCCGCAAAACAGTAGCTGTACACCCAGTACACCAGAGGAGGCCGTCCGCTCGGGCGCTTAGTTGATAAATATTCGTCGAGAGAGCCGTGAAAATAGGGACAGTGGTGGAAAATCGCATTCACAACGGTGCGACAGAAAGCACATGTATCGCTTTTTTGCCGAATGTTCTCGAATTCGCCCAGCCTGGTCGCGTCCTCGCTGGGACCAATTTCGCCCCACTTCCTTGAATAATGGATTTCGCGTCGGAAGTAATCGATGAAGTTGATTTCGGAGCAAACATCACACAGTTGATGAGCTTGGCTTTGCGTTGTCGTCATGATGCGTTCAGGATCGCGCGCGTATGCGGTGGTGAGTTGGAGATGGTTGTCTACGGCTGAGTTTTGAGTGGGGTTATCACTGTGGTTACACAAACTGCTTGTGACATAAGCACGAGAGCCTATAGAGCGATGCCACGTTCCCGCGCACAGGTGGATTGCATAGCTGAAGGCAATTGCGAATAACTTTTGGCAAGTCCAATTAAACACAGGATTCACGCTTTTCACGGAAGAGCACTCTAGAATATATACATGTGCCGAGTCACATGAGCCCTGCGGCTCTATCTTACATCATCCCCTCCTCTTTTTTTTTTTCCCTCAGTGGCTCTCAATCCACTCATTCACCTTCGCCGCCACCTCATCCGAGTTCTCCTCCAAGAACACCATGTGGGCGTTCCCGTGGATGCCCACATCCGGCAAGAACAGGTGCTCAGCCGGCACGCCGGCCTGCTGCAAGAACTTGACGGTGCACCAGTCGTACGGCACGTGGTAGCTGGCCTCGGTGGTCAGCACGACGGTGGGCACGTCCAGCAGGTTCGTCAGCTTGCGGGTGCTGTTCGCGGCCTGCAGCACGCAGTCGGCCACGCCGGCGGTCGCGTTGCCCGGGATGAGCTGCTGGACGAGGTCGACGGCCGGGTCGGCGACGGGGGGGTCGTAGGTGAGCGGGGCGTCCGTCAGGCCGTAGGCGCGGCTGGCGGTGGTCGAGAAGACGGCCTCGCGGAAGGGGGGCCCGGTCGGCTCGAGCGAGACGATGCTCTTGACCAGGGCGGGGCGGGCGTCGGCCAGCAGCCACGGCATCAGGCCGCCCTGCGAGTGGGCGACCAGAACGGCGGGCGCGGCGATGCGGTCGAGCAGTTGGGCGGCGGCGGCCTGGAAGGAGGTCTGCTGGGCGACGGCGGCGCCGGTGCCGCTGAGGAAGGGCACGGTGCTGGCGTAGTAGGCGTCGAAGTAGGCGTCGCCCATGGTGCCGTTGCCGGGCCAGCGCGTGTGCAGGGCCGACTGCGGCCACAGGCTGTACAGCTCGGGCGCGGTGAAGCGCTGCTGCAGCAGCTCGGCCGAGTAGGCGCCGGTGGTCTGGTCGGGCGCGGTGGGCGAGCGGCCGCGGTAGGTCTGGTCGACGATGTACACCTGGTAGCCCTGCCCCAGGAAGAACGACGCCCAGCCGGGGCTGCCGTCGGCCTTGTTGAGCCAGTTCTGCGGCGCGAGAGGACGGATCAGCGCGGTTCGGTGTGATAGCGAGGCGCTGCTAGCCGTGGCGTGATAAGATCCGCATGACGGAGAGTCAGGCCGGAAAAATGGTCGCGCTTGGCACCAAGGCGGCGCTGCTGCAAGAGGCTTACCGTGCCGGTCTGCGCCTGGCCGTGGATGAAGACGAGCGGGTGCGCCTTGGTCGCGCCGCCCGCCGGCGTCAGCTGCTCGACGTACAGCTGGTCGGTGTAGGTGTGGGCGCCGGTGCTGTCGGTCACATACTGGCCGCCAGCGTAGAAGTAGCTGCGCGTGTGCGGCGTCTCGGTAGCGTTGGTGGGGTTGGCGATCGCCGCGCCCGCGAGCGACAGGCAGAAGAAAATTGCCGAACGCATCCCTGCTGGCTGAGTCGTCGCAGGATGGGGAGGTGTCGTTCGAGCGGTTCCAGCGCGGCCAGGGGCTGAGTGCTGCGGCGGCGGGCTCAGGAGAAGTCGAGATGCCGCGCTTGCGGCCCATGGAGCATGCGGCATCAGATATATAGATTCGCGAATAGCCGATCGCTGGCCGCCGGCCGGCCAAGGGGCTCGCGGCCTCGTGGTGGCGCCGCACAGGGCGCCGAAACTGTGGGGTGGTGGGCTCTTGGGCTCATTAAACGACCGACCCGGCTAGCTGCTCACCCCATGGCGTTTGCCGTTCCGTCCCGGCTGCCACCCACGGAGATTGGCGCCTGTCAAAGTCAGCCCCGTCGCAACGTTGGACGTGAGAGGAACGCTAGGCCTAGTGGCCGCGTTTGGCATGCGCCGCGCCGCCTCGTACTCGGCGGGCGCTGCCGCGCAGATTATATATCTCCAGCCGACTCGGCAGGCATCGCTGTTTTGAGGCTTTTGGTTTTCCTGCGCATCTCGCCCCCCACTTGCACCGCGTACCGCTCGCCGACAATTCGGGCCGGTCCCGATGGACGACCCGACGCTGCTGATCCTCTGGCTGCTCAGCTGGCTGGCCATTGCCGTCATGGCGGTGCGCCTGGCCATGCGCAAGGTGCGCCGCCAGCGCTTCGTGCTGGGCGACTACCTCACCATGGCCGCCGTGGTGTGCGCCTTCGTGCGCCTCGGCATGATCCACGTCGTCATCTCCTGGGGCACCAACAACATGTCGCCCAAGCTGCGGGACTCGACCGACTGGACCGCCGACGAGATCTTCCGCCGCGAGACCGGCAGCAAGCTGGCCGTGGCGAACCGCGTCTTCTACAACACCTAGTAAGCCGCCGCCCCTCGAACGGGCGAAGCAGTTGTTGATTCGTCCGCAGTCTGTGGCTGCAGAAGCTCGTGCTCCTCGACATCACCCGCCAGCTCATCAAGGGCCTGCACTGGGAGTACATGGTCCTCCGCTGCTTCCTGGCCATCTTCGCTGCCACCTACATCACCGTGCAGGTGGTCACCTTCTCCGAGTGCGACCCGTTCCATCTCTACTGGCAAGTGTTGCCTGATCCAGGTGCGGCCGCAGTCCTCCCAACGCAGCCGAGCAACCAGCGCTGACCGTCTCCAGGGTCCTGTTCCCAAGCGCAGGTGCAGCTCCTCACGCTCGGCATCCTCAACATCGTCACCGACGCCATGCTCATGGCGCTGCCCGTCCCCATCTTCTTCTTCCTCTGGAAAAAGCCGCTCCTGCAGCGGCTGCACATCGCCTCGCTCTTCTGCCTCGGCTTCTTCATCGTCGCCATCACCGTCATCCGCCTGCCGCAGAACCACAACCAGGCCGTCAGCCAGGTCAACCGGACCACCTGGGCCAGCATCGAGCTGTTCGTCGCCGCCGTCGCCGTCAACGCCCCGGTGCTGTACACCCTGCGCCGCCGGAACCCGCGCATGCAGCCGTCGCCCGCAACCGTCATCGAGCTGGACAACGGCCCCGGCAGCGACACGCCGATGATGATGCCCGAAGCCCTCGACGCCCTCAGGTCGCCCGTGGCCCAGGAGAAGCCCCAGGAGAAAATGATCCCGGAGACGGCCAAGTTAAAGCACTGAAGATGTAACGAATGTACGGTATAGACCATAGACTGGCAAAAAGCGGAGTTGGGATTTGTTGGAACAGCGACGATGTTACGGTACATGTTTTGGCGACAAAGCGGCGGCGTCAAGAGGGCCGATAGTTAACAAGATTCGAGGTTGGCAGCCCCTGTTTAATGTCTTTCTTTCTGTATGATAATAAAAGTAGCAGGAATGAGAATGGGCATACCGTGTACTTTTACCCCCCGACAGTGCGACGTTTCCGCAACTGAAAGGAGATTTTTCAAGCATCTGGAAAGACCGCAGCTGGAGCGTTCAAGGCAGGCTTGCTGTACACACGGATGAAGTTTCACCCGCATGAATGCTTCAGCTTCCCAGTACCTCGGGCTGCACCCGTTGCGAGTCCGGATCCGAGTCCGAGTCCATGAATCGGCGGCCGAGACCATGAGTCGGTCAAGGATTCAGCGCTATACGCTATACGATAGTTCCTCCCATCGCGCATCTACGCGCAAGTGTTTTCTGTCGAGGCCGGTGAATTCCTTGTTCCAGGCACCTCCAAACGGCTCGACTTTGATCCCTCTGCTCTCCGCAACTCTGTCCAGCCGCTCGCATGCCTTCTTTGCCTGTGCCAGAGTCTCGTCGGATACCTTTGGTGGTTTCGTCGCAGCTGCAGGCGGAGCAGAGACCTCCATAGTGGAATCTGCGTCCTCTTTCCCGTCATCCACGCCTTCTTGGTTGGACTGGCTCTCCGGCTCTGAATCGTCAACACTGGCCTCTGACGTGGAAGACTCTTCGTCCTCATTCGAATCTTCTTCATCAACCTTGGTCCTTTGTTTCTCCTCCCACTCTTCCTCCTCTCGCCTTCTCTGCTCGCCGTCTTCCAGGTCCAGGACAAAACTCAGCGTGGGTGCCCAGCTCGGCCCACTGGGCGTCGGTCGGGGTTTCGCCGGTGAGGGAGAGGGTCGTGGCGGTGCGGGGGGCGGGGGCGAGCTGCGGGGCGAGGGGCTCGAGCATGTTGATGTGGACGGTGGGGGTGGGGATGGGGTCCAGGGTCGGGGTGGCCATGGTGGAAGGAAGACGGAGGGTCTGTTGGCGGCGGAGGAGACGGGGAGGTGGTGGTGTACGGCGGGTTGGAAGCAGTAGGAGGAAGCGTCGCATGTGCTGGGGTTTGTGGGAGGTTGGGTTTGGGTTTGGGTGCGGGGCGGCGCTTATGTAGGGCTGCAGTGTGGGTGTTTGGGGGCGGGAAATGCGGATGACTCGCGCGGTGGCGTGGACCGGCGGCAAGCGTGGCAGCTGTAGCGCAGGAACTAGGGACGAAGGATCTGTGGCTGCGCTGCAGTCGCAACGGCGATGCTACCGGTGCGCATTTTCTGCTTGCGCGGTCGCTGTGTGCCGTCTGGATGATCAACAGTGCATCGGCGTCCCTGGTCGGTTTCTGAGTCAGATTCCGCCCTGTCGACGACCCGACGGAACGGGTGGGACCCTGGTCTCCCCCCAGGCTGCCCGGATGCTAGCCGCATGCAGGATTCCCAAACACTGGGATGAAGGGCAGATGGATGCTGCAGCCGGAGTCTGGCGGGAAGAACGGCGTGGAGCGTCATCATAAATGCAAGAAGCAAACAGGGCTGCACCGTTTCTTGGGTTGCAACAGCTCCTCGATCCACCCTTGCATTTATGTCCCGAATTTTCCTCTATTCGGAGGCAGCACCGTGGATGATCACACATTTCGAGATAAGCAAAGCGCAATCGCCGGTCCTGGCCACGGATGACGCTTCCTCTCGTACAAAGGACATGCAATGTCTGGAAGACACTGGTAAGATGTGGATGCTAAGAAGAGCTTCAAGCTCATGGTCTACCAGTCCTGCCTTGATTTTCGGAATAGAAGTATCTGTATACTACGTCTATCTTACGAAGAGATTAGCCGTAACAAAGAACCGGCTATTGATAAAAACAAAACCGCGAGCAATAAGCAGGGAGGACGTATTCTGCTTACCATGCGGAGGGCACATTATGGACGTAAAGGCTGGAATGAAGATTGTAGAGCGTCCTTGGAGCTTTCTGTTTCCAGCAAGCTGCACCGCCATCACGAATAATACACAGTGCCACTACAGCAATACCGCAAGCAGAGTCGCCGCATGCTGACCACCTGCGTGCAAAACCAGTTTAGCGCGGTAGCCACTCGGTAGCGTGCGTCAGGATCAGCCGCAGCCGCCGTGGCTTCTGAGCTAGATCTGAAGGATCGGTACCTGTGTTATTATTGGATAGTTGGTTGCACACCAGAAAGAACCTCCATTTCAGATCATGGCCGCCTGTCCGCTAAGCTAAAATCTGCTCTACGTTCGACCCGACCGATCGGATTGGACCCTGGTCTCCCCACAGGCACACCGTGCTAACCCTGTGCGCATGTCCCGGTCTTCTGGGCCATTTGCAGCTACAAGGGTACTAAAGCAAGATCCAACATGCATCACGACACGACAGATACCCTGGACCACGGCCCTGGGCCAGCAGACACTCGAAAAAGCTGTACCTGCAACGAAGTTTGCACGGCACGCAGGACATTCATAGACCAATGGCGGGCTCGCAAAGCGCTGTAAAAAGCGGAGCAACTATATGCGGAGAGCCGAAGCAGTTTTCCGAATGCACTTCGTGTATCGCTGGTTGCGCTTGCACGTTCGGCCGAGCCCTTCACTTGCAACAAATAGGATGCAAAGATATACGAACCACTTGAAGAGGACACGCTGCTACTCCAATAACTACAATGAAAGATCCATAGGCCACAACTAAGCACAAAAATACTCAATTTTCTCTACATAGTAAATTCGGAAGGTATTGCAACACAAGCATGCCGCCACCGACAGCTGACGCATTCGTCAGGTTGCAAACGTGCTGCCCAATGAATACTTCTACTGCCCACGAAGCCACACATACAGTAAAATACTTTCCGAACCGACCACACAAGGTAACGAACGAGGGGATAACCAAAGCTCAACCGCAAACCATAATCCTCCTCCCCACCTCAGCAACCAGAATTCCAAAGCCCCCCTACCATCCAACCTCCCCGCGAAACCGCGTCGAACCCCCAACCCTCTCCACCCCCTCCATCCCGCCACTTCGCCGGCCCCACCAACCCCCTCACCCAAGCAACTCCTCCTCGCCCGGAATCAGCGTCCCATTCTCCACCGCCGCGCCATGCGCCCTCGCCAGGTACCCATACACGGGATAATACCGATCCAACCACGGCAGCACCTCCCTCGCGCCGGGCGTATTCCGCCAGTCGCGCATGAGGTCGCACACGATGCTGAACAAACTAACCAGCTGCACGCCCGCATCCCGCATGCGACCATTACTCACATCCCTGACCAGCGCCGACGTCGTCCCCGACGCCTCGACATTCGCCCACACGCCGTACCCCTCGGCGCGCAGCGACAGCGCCAAGAACGCCGTGCACACGTCCGTCGTCACGCCGGCCACGATGACCTGCCGGCGGCCGGTGGCCTCGAGCGCGGCGCGGAAGTCGGCGTTGTCCCAGGCGTCGACCTCGCCCTGGCGCTGGATGAGCGGCGCGTGCGGGTACATCTCCAGCACCTCCTTGGGCAGCGGGCCGTTCGGGCCCGACTGCGCCGACGTGGTCATGATGACCGGCAGGTCGAAGAGCTGGCCCAGCGCCGCGTGCGCGAGCAGGTTGTCGCGGTAGAGCGTGGGGTCCGAGTCGCGGGCCACGCCGTAGAGGCCGACTTGGAGGTCGAGGATGAGGAGGACCTGGGCGGGGTTAGAGCGGTGGTGGGAGGGAGGGGGGAGGGGGGAAGCTTACGGCGTCGCTGGCGTTGAGGCGCTCAAAGGGGACGGCTGTGAGGGGGGAGGAGCGGTCAGTCAAGCTCTCTCCATCTCATACCACTTCGAGGAGGAGAGGACTCACAGTCCGCAAATGCCAAGAGTGGCGCCGCGAGGAGGGATGCAATCGTTGCGAACTTCATTGTTTCAACCAATTGGCTTTGATGGCCGAAAAAGTAACCTGATTGGCAGACGAAGCTGTTCGATGACCGAGAAAGAGAAGCTGTGGTCCTTGGGAGGAAGCCTGGTATTCCATCATCGGCCTTCTGCACGCCTCTACTTATACCTCGCCCGACAGCTCAATCGACGGACTTTTCTGCACGCCACAATCCGGGAGATCAATCTACCACTCCCGCTTAACTCTATCGTGCGGTTTACGCTACGCTGACCAAGTATTATCAAGACCGTTGCACGGACGGTCCCGGTGGAGAGCCCTTGCCGGTAACTCGACGCGGCCGCCCAACCGCGTACGCCGGAATGCGGGAAATCGGGTAAAACTGCCTGCATGCCCAGGCGCTTGCGTCGTATAAGCAGATGCGATAGATGCGTTGTGGGGAAAAGCCAATGTTTGATTAGGTGGTTGATGATTTAGGGCGGTACAGGATTCACCGCTCGCATGTTTGGTGCGGAGTCGCGAACGCGACAATGCGGGCGGAACTGCAGCCACGGCTCGCTTCGTGCAATGCTGCTGCTGCACGTCGTGTCCTCGCAGAAAGCCAAGGGCGGGGAGACTGTATTGCGTCCATTGAGGAGAGCAAGGCGTGTTGCCCGCCCAGTAAAAGTTCGACTTATTGGAATACAAAGTAAAGGCTTGCAGTTGCCGAGGGGTATATCTCAAAACGCCAGTCCGCCGCGTCCGTTAGAGGAAATGAAAATGCCGCAATATCGTGCCGTGTCGATGCATCGAATTAACTTGAAAGACATTCCCCCACTCCTGTACCACTCAAGCCAACGGATTTCGCTATTTCTCCGTCCGTCAGCCTCTCGGAGGCGGCTCATACACCATCGGGCTTGGCCGCTCGTAGGCAGCGCCACTGGACGGACCAGCCCACCTGTTCGCTCTCTCCTCTCGATCACGAATCTCTCGCTCGTTCTGGATGGTAGAGCAGCAACAACAGCAACACGCCTTGACGATGTCGGACGGAAGCGACCCTTCCAGGTGGTACTGGTGTCGGAGACGTGTTCTGTGAATGAGGGGAAAGATACCTGTCGTACGTCCACGTTAGCCCAACCGTGTTCACTAATGCAAGGGAGGTTCGAGGGCTAAAATGAACCAGCATAAACCCGGAAAAGCCTGCGAAACACGGGGGAAACAAAGACGAATACATACCACACAGGCCGCAGAACGTCGCCATGGCCATGATTGAGCACTGCGTATTAGCCCAGCTCCAGCCCAGCATCTCGGTTGGATCCTTCTTATCGCTCTTCAACCCCAGCCGGTGCCCCGTCTTGCCGTAGAGCACGCACGGGCAGAACACACCAGTCATGCAAGTGCCAATATCGCCGCTGCATTCGCACAGCGAGTGCTTCCACTGGTGCTTCGAGCCAGTGGTGGTGAGATCCATGTTCGGGTGTGCAATCTGGCCCGGCTTGTGCTCGGACGTCAGCATTCCGTTTGGACCACTGGGGTTGTCCGGCGCAAAGATGGGCGGTCTCGAAGAAGGCACGTTCTGATGCGGGCTGTAGGGCTGCGTGGGGGAGATGGGGGAGGTGGGAGAAGTAGGAATTGCCTGTACCGGCTTGTGATCGTCGTTCTCGGTCTTGATAGGGATGGGGCCCGGGGACCCTGGCGGCTGGTGTGCGTCATAGGGTTGAACGTGGTGATGGGAATGCTCTGACTGAGCGACGCTTTGGGCGACGCTCTGCTGCCGTTGCCTTGGCTGTGAATGATCTGACTGAGCAACGCTTTGGGCGAGACTCTGTTGGCGTTGCCTCGGCTGAGCTATGCTGCCGCGGGGCGAAGTGTCGACCACGGGAGCGAAGAATGCTGGGTGTGGCTCCTGCGGCATCGGCCTGGCATACTCCTCAGGCACCATTCCCTGGGGGCCCATATCCTCCCCGATTTCCTTCGACAGCGGGCGCGACAGACGCGGCGCGGGCAGTTGTGGAGGGGCCGTGCTGATGGCCGATAGGTCGCCAAAGTCCGTCACCGGCGAGTTCAGGTTCGACGGGTGCGGCGACGTCGGAGAATGCGGGATTGTGGGCTCCGTCTGGCGCAGATGGCCGGCATTGTGCTGGAAGTGCGGCTGCTGCACCTCGATTGGGGTTTGGGCGTAGGAGAAGCGGTTGTTCTGGGGTGGCGGGTGGGTATGGGTACGCGGTTGAGCTTGCGGTGGCTGTGGCGGCGGAGATGACGGCGGAGACGACGGCGGAGACGACGGCGCAGGGTCGAGCTGGTGGAGCGGCAGTCGCTCAGCTTCCGACAGAGGAATCTGCCACGAGAAGCGCGGGTTCGACGGTTGCCGGGGTTGCGCGAGGTGCTGCTGCGGGTGCTGCTGGTACTGCTGGTGCTGCTGATGCTGGTGCTGCTGATGCTGGTGCTGCTGGTGCTGCTGATGCTGGTGCTGCTGGTGTTGGTGCTGCTGGTGCTGGTGCTGTGGGTTCTGTGGGTGCTGGTAGTAGGGCTGCGCGGGCTGCTGCGATGGCTGCGCCTGCGGGTGCTGTCGGCGAGGGTCCATGGCGGCGCACGGCGGCTGGGGTGCAGGCACAGGCGAGGTCGGCGACGGTCGCAGTGGGATTCAGAGTGTCAGACGCGCTGCGAGGAGGAGCTCAGAGGAGGCGGCCGAGGGCAGCGGGCGTGGGCGCGGGCAGTGACGTGAGCGCACAGTCGAGGTGTCGCAGGCCGGCAGCAACCATGCCGGGTCGTCGCCAGTCAGCAGGATCAGCACTAGAGCGGTGATTGCGTGTGCGCGGGTGTATAGCTGGGTGAATTGGAGATATAGCGGCATGCAGGTAGGCAAGAATAGCTCGGTCAAGCTTCATCACGGCGGGCGGGCGACAGGCTGCTCCCTGCCGTCTGAGCCGTGCTGCGCCGTCGCCGCCGCCCAGGGCAAGCTCGCCGCCCGGACGGGCAGCCCTGTGCAGCGATTGGCCTGCACGACATGGGCGGGCGTGGGGCTGGCCGCGCCTTGGGTCGCGTTGCAGAGGCGGGCGGGAGGCTGTCGGCGAGTGGCTGTTGGACCGCGACGCGCGATGCGGCGCAGCGTCACCCCCGCTCGGGGCACGATCGCCGGCCGGGCGCTTAACGGCAGCGTGCTGCAGGCCAGCTCGCAAATCCATGCAGGAACCAAGACTCCGCCGTGGCATATCGGGCCACCACTGCCTGACGGACATTGCGATGCGCCTGCAAACCGCGCCAGGCTGCCGCTTCCGCGCCTGCTCCACCTGGGTCGAGAACGTGATATCTCGCTCGACCGAGTCACGGACAAATGAAGATCCACTTTTGCTCTCCTTTACTACCGTCTGTCTGTTGGAATGGTGAAAGCTATGCCGCTGATGCTCAGAATGATCCCGCCCGTGGTGTCGACTACGCAGTAGAAACAGCCTACCGGTCCCGCTCCGCCCGACTCTCCTCCTCTACCGTCTTGAGCATGCTCTGCTGGTCCTTCTTGACCCACTCCCAGTACGTCTGCCACGCCTTGTGGTTCGGGTCCTCCACGCTGCCTCCCTCGACGCTGCCCACGTTCAGGTTCTTGTTGATGTCGATCGACACCTTGATCACCCCCTTGGCGCTCTTCTCGATCTTCTCGATCTCCTGCTTGACCGCGTTCTCCTTGGCCTTGGTTGAGATGATCGCCTTGAAGTGCTCCGCAATCGTTCCCAGCCGCAGCTTGGTCTCGTCCGGCGCCAGCACCACCAGCTTGGTGAGCATGAGGTTGCACAGCGTGCGGACGTCATGCTCGTCCGTGATACCCGCGATGATGCGGTCGTAGAAGTCGGGCAGGTTGAGCCGAGCCATGGCCGTCTCGAGCAGAGTGTACAGCGTCTCGTACGCACTCTTGCGCACCTCAAGGCCGTCGTCCACCTTGTGCTTGAATGGTCCCATCTGGACCTCGCGAATGAGCTCGGGCTTCACCACCGTCTGCCCCATCACCAGTGGTAGAAGCTCAGGGAGATTCGGCAGGACCAGCTCCGGCTTGTTGTGCACCGCCGAGCTCATCGTCGTCAACGCTAAGCGTTGGTTGTCCAGATCCGTCTCCTTGAGCATCGCAGCCAGCATCGGAATGACAATTGGCCGCAAGAAGTCGTCGTACGTCTCGTCCGTGTCGGCAAACGTATAGCGGAGCGCCGAGATGACCATGGCCCTAGCACTTGCGTCGGCCTCGCCCAGGAATTTCTGCATGCACGTGTTAGCTTCTATTGGGACTTCGCGGGTAGTGACTCTTACCTGTAGCTGCGGAAGGAACGTCTGCGGGTCGATGATGGTAAGCCTTCCAATGCACTCGGCACCAATGACTCTGTTGTCCTCCTGCTGTGACGCCTTGAGTATCTGCTGCCACAAATCTTGTGCGAATGGGAGAAGATCTGCGTCAACGCTCCGGTACTGGAGGATTTCTCTGACCGAGTGCAGCAACAGGTATGACTTTGCATCCGGCTTGCTCATCGTTGAGAGGATGAAGGGAAGATACGTCTTCACATTAGACGAACCAGCCCTGCCAAGGGCAACAGCTGCCGCCAAAGGCACTTGACCGCCGTCGCCAAAGCGAGAAACGAACAGGCCCGGATCAAGAGGCGAGTCCTGACTGAGCCGTAAGCCGGCTTCTCCCAGCACCGCCAAGGCCAAGCACTTTCGCTTCTCATCCGCGGCAGTCTGCAGCTCCTGGACAAAATTTTCCAGCTTCACGTCGATGCCTGACTTGCTGTAGACAAGTAGAGTACCAACCACCTTGCCAATGAGATCTGGATTGCCTGTGATACCGACATCACGAAGCAACGACTTCATCAGAGAACCTCCGGCGTTCTTCTCAGCAACGGCCCTTACTAACGCAAGGAGGGCATCCAGGGCGCTGCCGCTCACCGTTGACGTAACCACTGTGTTGAGGGCATCGACAAGCTGCTCGTTGACCAGATTGCTGGGATCGTTGGAAACGAATGTCGCCAGAATAATCAATGCCGGGCCCATAAGATGGAGATCACTGTTCTTGATTGGAGGAAGAAGCATTTCCTCAATCTCCTTGGTGGTCTTGGCGTCGAGATGGGCGCGTGTGACAGGGTTGATGACGATAGTCCTGAGAGCAATCAAGCTGGAGCCACGCAGGGAGCGACTGGCCTTCCGCAACTGTGCACCAAGCTCGAGAGCCACCTCCTGGATCCACTCGAGAGAGAATTCCGCGCTGTTCTGCGCAAGACCAGCGGCCACCTCAATAGCACGAACTGAAGCGAGGCGAGTGGTCTCCTGCTTTAGGCGTTGGCCAAGGAGCTCGATGCCCGCGCTCTTCTTCTCCTGTGAGATGAAGTCATCGGTGCCGGAACTGCGACCGATGAACAGACCCAGGACGTGGATGGCGCGACGACGAGCTTCTACGTCGGCATCGTTGGCGGAGATACGATTGATCAAAATGTCAAACAGCTGCTCCAGATAAGGCTTGTTCTCTACAAACCCAGTCGGGGCACGTGGAGGGGTGAATGCCTTGATAAATCCCTCAACACTTGCCAGAGCTTCCGCCGAAACTTTACTGTAGCGTTCCTTCGCTGCCGTATCCAGAGCTGGGACGACTTTCTGGAGATATGGTTGCAGCAACTTGGAGGCGTGCGTCTCTGCGATGGCGTGAAGCAACAGAAGTGCTTCGATGCGCAGAGTGTTTGCCGTGGCCGACGAGCTGGCTGAGCTGCTGGTGTGGGTGCTGGTAGACTTGGACGCTTCGACGACAGGATCGATGATTTGGTCGAGATAGTCCGAAAGGCCCCCACCCTCGGTAATAACAATATCCTTTAGAAGGCCCATGGCAGCCTGCTTCGTGGGAAGAGTGCCTGTCTTCAGCAAAGGGAATGCTCCCTTGACGATGTCAGGCACCAACGCAGCAAGGCTCTCCTGCGGGCCAGAAAGCGGCTGGCCCTCGCCCGACGCGGCTGCGATTCCCGCGTACAAAGAAGCGTTAGTATGGAGGTCGAACATGCTAGCATCGCTGCCAACGCGTCTCCTCTTGCGCGAGGGCGGAGGACCCATGAGACCTAGGTTCGAGGCCTCCTTGTTGGCACGAGCAGTGGACAAAACCTCGGGTTTGGACTGCTGTACAAGGCTGGCAAGAGTAGCAATGACCTCTAGGCGAACGCTCTCCTCACGCTCCTTGAATCGAGGAATCAATGCAGGTGCAACGCGCTCGTAAAGAGTGCCGTCATCCAACAGGTCGCCCTGACTCCGGGTGACAATGAGCGTGTGGAGCACCTTTGCAGCGCAGCGGCGGACCTTCCAACTCGCGTCATCCTCATCGTCGAACTGAGCCTCCTCCTCGAAATCCTCATCCTCCAGACCGTCCGCGTCATCCTCGTCTTCGGCATCCATATCCTCATCATCGTCGGTGGCGAGGTTAGGGTCATATTTCAAGAAACGCGTGCCAGCATCGATGCTCTCGTCGGTGAAAATGCGCATTTCCTGGGAGCAAGAACCCAAGAAACTTTCGAGGGCCACCAAAGCGGCCTCGCGCACCTCGTCGGCCTCCGGATCGCGCTCCTCCTCGCCGTCCCAAGCCTCCAACTCCTCATCCAGCTCACCTTGGCTCACCGCACTCAACACGAACGGCGCAAGGGTCTTCAGGTAGGGGCCAAACTTCTTTGGAACAGACCGTGCCATTGCGCCGAGGATGTTGATGTAGACCTTTCTCTTGCCCCGCGTGATGTGTACATCTCTCATGCTCTCAATCAGACTAGAGACCAGTCCGCTAAGAGTCGGCTCCGAGAAGTATATTGCCAGAGTTGAGATGGCGGTGACGGCCTTCTTCTTCAGCACCGGGCCGGCGCGGTCGCTTTGGATGATCTTCATGACTACGTTCTGCAGTGCCACAAGTTCCGGTTCCTGCAGCATGGGTCCAAAGCAGCGCGCCACCTCGATGAGCACATCAATGGCGGTGCTGTCTGAGCCCTTTGCAATATCATCCTCCAGCATGCTCTTGGGTGGAGATGGCAGGCCCTGCTTGCCCGGAGGAACCACATTGAAGCCCACAAGGCGCGGGATGAGCACCTTGCTCACCGATGTGTATGCGCCGACGACGGATGAGTTGCGAGGAATGCCGGCGATGGGCTTAGGGAGCGAGACGACGATGTTGCGCAGGGCGAGAGCCGGGATCGAGTTGTCGACGGTGTTGGTGGTGGGGACTTGCGAGACGCGGTCGATCAGTGGCGAGATGATGCTCTCGGGCACCTTTGCGACGAAAGGCCCCAAACACTTGACCGTCTGGTTCTGCACCTCGGCGCTGCTGTCATTCAGAGTGTGGAGGAAGCCGTCGATGAGCTTGGCGGCGGTGGTGTAGTCGTGCTGCAGAAAGCCCGGATGGCCCGACTGCATCATGGCCTGCAGATCGTTCAACGCCATGTACCGCAGGTCGGGGTCGTTGTCATAGAGCTTGTTGAGCAGGCGGCCGACGTCCTGGGCGGACGGCAGCCGGCCGTCGTACGTCGAGCTCATGCTGGGAGCAGCGCGGGGAGCTGGTGTGACGGTGGTGGTGGAGCTCGAGCTCACGGGCTAGCTGGGTTGCGGGGCACCTGGTTCCTGGGATGCAGCGTCTGCAGGGAGTATCAGTAGACGTGCGGACGAGGCCATCTCGGGCAGCAGGGCGGGTGTTTACCAGGCGGCGTGTGCTGTGTCTGGCGCACGCGGTGCTCGGACGCAGACGCGGCGGGACGTGGAGGGGCAGCGGTGAGCTGGCGGCGGCGAACGCGGAGGCAAAAGGCGGGACACGAGGCAGCAGTCGGGCGGCGCTGGGCTGGTGTCTCGGGCCAGCGCAACTCTCTCGACGGTGCGTGTGCTGGGAGTGGGAGCCGCAGCGGGCGTGTGTCGGTGTTGCTGGATGGAGGGGCGGGCAGGCTGGAGCGGCGGAGAGCTGTGCTTGGCGCGGCGAGGGAGTGCCCGTAGCTCGGGCGCTAGCGATGAGCGGCAAGGCGCCGGAATGACATGATGTCGATGCTCTCGCTCGCCTCGCGCACCCAGCCATCCTCTTCTTCTGCAGCTTCCATCCGCCCATTGAGCCCTCCCCCCATCTCCATCTTCTCGCATCTCGGTCAATTGCAGGTCGCGCAGCTTCACCATGGTTCTCGTCAGGTCTCACGTTCTGCGCTCTGCCGCCCAGCAGCTCGCCCGCCCCGTCGCCCGCTCCAGCTTCCGCAGCGCCGGCCGCCAGCAGCCATGGCAGCGCCTCGCCCAGTCGGTCTCGCGTCGCGGCTACGCCAGCTCGCACGGTGAGGCCGGCCACGGCCAGGCCAAGAGCGACCTCCCCTGGTGCGTATTGTGCATCTGCGGCCCTTTCGCATTGCAGAGTTTTGCGCCGCATCAGCACTTTGTTTGCGCTTCGCCCGCCATTGCGACTCACCACTTCGGACCATTCGGCCTTGAATGTGCCTGTCTAACACTAATTGTTCCGTAGGGCCATTGGCGCCGTTGCCTTCACTGTCCCCGGTGTGTGGTACATGCTCCAGCCGGGTGAGGCCCACCACGCCGATCACCACGAGGCCCACGAGGAGAAGCACGAGGAGCCCAAGCAGGAGGAGGCCCCTAATGAGGAGCCGAAGGAGGAGCCGAAGGAGGAGCCCAAGGCTGAGGCCAAGGAGGAGCCCAAGGAAGAGTCCAAGGAAGAGTCCAAGGACGAATCCAAGGACAAGCCCGAGGACTCCAAGGACGAGTCCAAGGAGGAGCCGAAGAAGGACGAGTCTCCTAAGGAGGAATCCAAGGAAGAGGCCCCCAAGGAGGATTCCAAGTCCGATAGTAAGTCGCAGGATAAGTCTCCTTCTTCTGGAAATAAGAGTAGCTCGGAGGGACCCCGCTTCAAGGGTGCCACCAGCGCCGGCGAGGACAAGAAGGCCCCCGACAACCGTTACAACATGCCCGATCCCAAGGGCAACACCAAACACCGCATCGACAGCGGATATGCTAAGCCAATCGGTGCTGACGAGCCAGTAGCCGACGCCAAGGGATCTGCTAAGGACAAGGTATGTAGTCTATCGAAGACTGCTTCTCTAAGCTGCAATGCTAACCTCTGCCAGCCTGCCGCCAGCAAGGAGGCGCTTAGCCAGAACCAGACTTCAGGCAAGCAGCAGGGCCTCTCCAACACCGACACCAAGCACAGCACCGACGTCGACAACGACCCCAGCAAGAGCAAGAAGTCCGAGGGCTCGGTTGATACGGCCAAGTCCAAGGGCACCATTTCCCCCAACAGGCCTGCTGTATGAGTTTCTGGATTTTCCTTGGCCCCCCTCTCGCCCGAGAGATCTCTTTCGCATGGTGCCGGACTGATGTGCTGACTCTAAATGCAAAACCAAGGACGAGGACAAGAAGAGCGAGGAGAGCTCCTGAGGCAAGCATTTCAGCATTTGCATCATTCCCTTCGTGCGTTGATTTTTAGGCGGGTCGCAATCTGAGTTCAGCAACAACAGCGAAGCGGACGGTCTAGCAGGTATGGGGAGGTTTAATCGTGTACATTTCCTTATGGTTGTGGATACAAAAGTTCTGCCCTAGAGTAATCTACGTGGTTCTTTGCTCGCTGTGTTTGCCGAGACAGCTTGCTTCACCGGATGTGCCACTATTCCTCTTCCAAGTGAGTGATATTCTATTTTTACTACAGCCGCTCGGCGTGCTTGACAAGGCTGCAAAACTCAATTGACGAGATCGAGTCGTCCGAGGCAACTGCCGCCAACCATGGTTTGATGGTGGTCATGGAGAATGCCTAAGTGGGGGCGAGGTTTCTTGAGGCCTTAGTAGCTTTGGGCCACGGCGGGAACCGGCAAGGCAAAAAAGAATGCAGACATACGTTATTGGCAAGGCAAACTCTGCCCCCGCCATAGCCCGAACACTATTGTTGCGAACCCTTCAACCGTTTCGGGACAAGATGTCCAGGATCTACAGAGGGGTGCGGCAGCCGAGGTTATTCTTTCGACAAGCATCACAGCCTCGAACCTGAAGCATTCGTCTGAAAGCTTCTAAGGGTGTTGAGGTGGTTTTGCGTCGGGGCAAGCACTCCAACACTGGGCTAGATAATCATGCTGAGAAGCTCTTGCGCTCTTCGCAAACCGTTTGCTGCAGCACCTCTCTGGCCCAAGGCAACGAGGCACCCGCGCATCTTGCGCCTCCACGGCCAACGGGTACAGTACCCACTGAGCCGCATTGCTTAGTGTTCACTCTGCGATCTTGCTGCCTAGCGCTCCGACCTTGCGAACTCCAAATCTGGCTTCCTTCCCTGTCGCCAGATCCTCCGCGGCGAAGAGGGGAGCGTTATCGTCCTTCTCCGCTTCACCGCAGGCAGGCATGCAGGCAGAAGGGCACGATCCATCGTCACTTGTCGCCGGTTTATTTCCGTCTCGCATTTGCCATCATCGCCGGCGCCACATCTCCCGTCATCACATCCACACCCAGGCTTCAGCAAGGAACCGAGACAAGGAAAAGGCCTGGCCGCACTGTATTCCGAGCATCTGAAGCACGGAGCGGAGCGGGGAGGAAATTTGGGGGCCGCACCGACGGGCGGAACAGCGGTTTTTCTCTGGCCATCCTCAATCCTTCCGCCCCCGCGAAGATCGGCGCGCGGGTCTGCGCGCGCGCGCTCTCTCTGTCGCTCCTCCCCTTGCTGCCTGCACAATCCCCTTCATCTCCGCCACCACTCGCCCGCCCGCGCCGCAGCCCCGATACGTACATGCCTCTCTCGTCAGAAAAATCAAGCCACTCATCAATCCCACTCCTTCATCACTATGACCAACCGCAAATCATCACCGCCTCCCCTGACCAAGCAAACCCACTCTAGACTCATCATCATCACCGCCTCATTGCCGTCATCCCCGCTAAACGCCGACCACTGCTGTCGTCCCTGCCGCCCACGCCGCCCGCCCGATCCGAGCGGCACGGTGAGTCGGCATCACCGTCAGGCAAAAAAAAAAAAGCAGCGGCGCGGCGTCGACCTTCCCGAAGGAGTTGTCAGCAAGGCCAAGCCTGCGGCACGGGAGGCATGTGCGTCACACAAAATAATAATGTCAAATCAATCACAGCCACATCGAGAAAAACGCGCTAAAAACGCGCGGGCATGTGATGTTGACCGTGCGACCGTGATTAGGTTGCCGCATCTGGCAAAAGGCGGCCGCGGCCCCCGCAGGCATCCGTTTTTTTTTGTTTAGTTGATGGGCAGGCGGCTGTGCCATTGCATGTACGTAGCTAGCGTGGTGAGTCATGGGTTATGTGGGGAGACTGGCACGATGTACCTGTTGCGGCTGTCGGCGGCTGCGGGTGGGGATTTGATGGGCGGTGGCACGCACACAGGCAGCAAGGTTGGGGGGACGGTGTCGGATTGGGTGGGCTGCGACTCGGTCGGCGACCAGGCGGCCGTTTACGCGGCCACGCTGGACGGTCGCCATTGGTCGGCCGATCAGGAGAGGCGCGGAGAGTGTTCGTGACCTGAGGCCATGGAGGTGGGACGACAACTGGTGATGGCATCATGCGCGCAGCGGTTTCTCACAGCATGGTTGGGTCGATGTGGTTATGCTTCCATAATCTCTAGTAAGATGATGGTGGGGTATCCCGCTTCAAATGATAGCTTGTGTTCAATCAAGAAGAAATCCGATGAGTAGAAAAGCTAGTACAACAGTCTAAGCAACAGAGAAACAATCTAGCGCCAGGGCAGCCGATTCGTTCTTTCGTATCGTGGTCGTTGAATAAAAAAGAAGGGAGGTCATGACCATCGTACAAGAGGGGAGATAGAGAAAGAGAGAATAAAGTAAAGTGTTGAAGAAAGCCGTATCCCCATCCCAAGGACTTACCATCGGGAGATTGACCGTTCATCCGCTCGTCCGACAACGCCGTGCTATGCAATCTTCATCTGCCGTGATCCCCCAATGGAATAATACCAGCCCCAAACAAAAGAACGCAAAACGCGAAACACCGAAATATAATGGAAATAGACAACAAAAAAAAAAATCAAATCATGGCGGGAACCTGATTCTGTCCTCTGCTGAGCGCCTCTACTGCTGCTTCCAATTTCTTCAACCGCTGGTCCTTCTCCTCATTCTCGTGGCGAAGTCGCCTGATTTCCTCCCTCAAGTCATCTTCATCCGTCTCACCACCACCACCGCCGCCGACACTACCTCCGCGATCCGTGCCAGACGTCCTCCTCCTCTTGCTCAACGCCGGGGCAACACGCCTCTCGCCGACGGCGCCGCCGTAGACGTCATCAGCCTCGGCATCCGGGCTCAAGCCAGCGTCGCTGGCGCCGTCGTCCTCGGGCTTCGGCACACCGCCGTGCTGGGCGGTGGGCGACGAGGCGGGGTCGGAATTGCTGGCGCGGCGGTGGACGCGGCGGATGTGCTCGGCCAGGTTCTCCTTGCGGGTGAAGCCCTGGCCCATGCTGCGCTTGCAGTCCTGGTGCGGGCAGAACAGGGCCTTCTTGGTGCCGCCGTGCATCTTGTGGACCTCGCGCTCGTGCCGCAGCAGACCACCCGAGTAGGTGAAGCCCTGGAGCTTCTCGCAACCCTTGTGGCGGCAGACGTACGGCCGGTCGTGCTTGTCCATGTGCTTGCTGCGGAGCGGGTGTTAGCGCGGGTTTTGCATTTCAAACAGACGTGAGGCAGGTGGAAACGGGTGTGTGTGTGTGTGGGGGGGGGGGGGAACTCACCTCCACTCGCACTTTCGTTCGAAGGTGATACCGTGACAGTCGGAGGAAAAGGTGCACACCATCTTGCCGTCGGCGTTCCGTGGCGGATCCTCGGTGCGCTTGTGCGAGTACTTGCCACGTGGAGTGTAGCCTTCGTAGCGGTCGTGCTCCTCGGAGCTCTCCCGTGGGTTGAGTTGCGGGTTGGCAGGCTGCACGGGATGGGCGGACAGCGAGACGTCGGACAGCTTCCGCTTGCGGGGATTCTGGACATGGGTGGCGGTGGGGGACATGGCGGCGACGACGTCCTCGTTCATGGAGACGGGGCTGACGGGGCCGGAACTCTTGGAAAACTCGGGCATAACCTGCGGGGCGTGGGCGGCAGCAGCGTCCATGGGGTCGTCGTAAAAGGGCGAAAAGGCGGAAACGGCGTGGTGTGGCGCGAGGCCGCCGCGGAATATATAGTCGGGGGGTGCAGGCTGCAGCGCCGCGGCTGTCAGGTCCTCGACGCGGAGCTCGGGGACGGTCAAACACAGTGGCGGCGCGAGGTCGAAGGTGGTGTGGTGAGGTGCGAGGACTTGCGGCGAGGTGGGCTCGAAGGTGGCGATGCCTGATTGGTAAGGCCAGACGCAGGCTTGAGCTTCGGCCGGCGACGCGTTGGGCGACAACGCGTTGGCATATAAATGGCTGGCACGGCTGTGGGCGCGCTGCTGCGGCTGGGCTCCCGGAGCGCTCGGCGCACGCGGATCTGCGCGGTGGGAGTCAGAAACAAGCTCTGCGCTGCGAATGGCGCAGATGACTCACCTTCGCCTGGGCCGCTGGCTAGGCTGGAGCCTTGCGGGCGTGGATTGCGTCGAAGCTGTGGCTGAGCGGCCTGAAACGCCACGTGACGGGCCAAGTGATTTGAATTCCTGACATCCAAGGCCGGGCCTTCCGCTGCCGGCGCCGCCCCGCCTGCGCGCGCCCGCCCGCGCCCGCCCGGCAGCGTCGCAAGTGCCTCGCGCCCGAACTGCAGATCTGCCAAGCGGTCTCATCGTCAGCAAGCACTGCCTCGCTGCCCGCCTGCGCGCTGCCAGCGCAGCCCGGCAGCCCCGGAGCCCGCGCCTGGCAATCCAGGCACGCAGCGCGCAACGCGAGGGACGACACTACTCACACGCTCCGTCGTGCGGCGCTTGCCACCCCAGGCCCAGATGGCCCTCCAGCCGAGTCGCCCGCACCCGCGTCCGCCGCCCGCCACCGCGCGTGTCGACGCTGCCAGCAACGGCGTACTGCCAGCAGACGCCCCAGAGCACCGCCAGCGCCGGCCGGATCGTCCACGGCCACGTCGTGCTCAGCGGCCGCACGCTGCCGGGGAACACCGAGAACCAGCGCGCCGCCCGCTGCTCGCACAGCTGCCCTCGCCGGTCCCACGCGCTGCCGCCGCCCTGAATCAGCGCCTGCTGGAGAGCGTGCCGGGCGCGTTGCAGGTGCGCGGCCAGCGTCTCGCCGGCCACCGCGCGTCTCAGACCCCGCAGCTGGCGGGCAAGCCGGGCGATGGTGCAGACGACCGCGGCCAAGACGGGCATGACCTCATGCAGGCCGCCGAGGGAGGTGTTCGAGCTAAACTTTACGTCGACCTCATGGGCAGGGCTGCGCGCCGCGAGTCAGGGCCCGGAGCTTCGTGCTGGCAAGAATAGCTTACCTCTGCTGCTGCTCGGACGGCCGGGCGGCCGCTGGACGCGCTCCGCGGCTTAGACTTTGCTGGCCGCGACGCGCGGAGCAGTGGATGCGCAGGCGACGGGCATCCGCGCGGATGCTTGGCGCAGCGAGCTGGCCCATGGCGACGGCGGCAAAAATAGAAACAAAACAGAACACGACCGGACGCGAGACCGAGGCCGCGAGGATCGCCTGGATGCGAGGATGCGCGGCCAGAGTGGCGAGCGCGGGCCGTTAAAAGCTGAGAATGCAGCTTCAGCCTCGCGGTCGGGGGAGCGCGCAGCTGTGGGCGACGCATGCTGCCGGAGCCTGGGGCAGCACCGGTCAGGTCGGATCGGCCTGTGATAGGCGTCGCAGCCTCCAGCCCCTGCCGACCGGGGGGCGCAGCCGGCCGAGGGCGCCGCGTTTCGGTACTTGGCCGCCCAGCCAGCCTGACTGCCGCAGGTACACAGCCCCCGGTGCGACTGCCTTGGCCTCCTCTCCGCCTCTTGTCCAATGACCTTGGCCGCATGCAGCGCTGCCTGAGATCCTCATGCCACTCCTGCAGCCGGGCAACCCTCATCTATCTTGCTCGTCCGCCTGCCCGCGCTCTGCCCTGCCATTGGCTCCCAGCCCTATGCCACAAGAACCGGGCTGTACCACGAAACGCGTATGATCGACGCCGTGCGGCGTCTTTATTGCTCTACACACACAGCGCTGCGTCACCCACAGCACCTTGCCCGCGCTAACTTAACCACCCAGCCTCTATACGAACTCCACGCGAGCTATCTGGCTCTGCATAACCCTGCGAGGACCCGTTGACTTCAACAGACCGGCCGCTCAGCCTCTATCATGCGTACGCATTCAAGCCTCACAGCCTTGCTGGTTGACTTGTACCCGTTTTTTTACCTCAACGACAAGGCTGAGCAGCCACCCGCGTCCGAGAAACATTCCATTCGTCAGCCGCGGGGCGTTGAAGCATACATCTGGACCGCTTTGGCGAAACTTTGGTGGACTTATCTGTGCATTGCTTTCATGGGCAGTCGAAGCACTGGTCCGGATAGACTCGACATCTCTTCGACTGCACAAGTGTGTTTGGACGAATGCTTCATCTTCCCATGCGTGAAGAGCGTATCCCTGTTTCAGAACTTACCACGTACCAGCCTATCGAGCCAGCTGAAACGCGTGGTTGTGTGGCAACGAGCACCTTACCGCATCGAAACAGAAAATCATGCGAGCTCTTTGGTGTTTGTTCCTGCAGAGAAGCTAGCTGCGGAGACCTTGGCGGTTTGATGAGACTACGACGACACGCGTCCCGGTGTACTTCGTGCTCGTGACACTTTCAAACTGCCAGCAGACCAGGTAAAATGGCGATCCAGCCTTCAGCCAAGATATTCGCCACTTTGAGCAAGGTTGAAGGATCGAGGAGTTCAACTCTCAACATCTGAATGTGGCTCTTTTGGATGCTGGGACATGTTCCGCCACTCTACGTCACCCCGTGAACTCGTCGTCTCTTTCTTGAGTTATCACAGATGTGGCTTATGGAGGCTAAATTTCAGCTGCGCCATCATCAAAATGCTATCGTGGTGGTGGGCCTGAACGAAGCATCTAGTCTTCCTCGACAAAGCCCAATACTTGGTTGAAGGCTCGAAGTAGTAAGATCCACGTGGGGTTTCCATCCTTCTCTCAAAAAAAATCTACTTGGAAAATGAGGCTGTAATGAACTCTTGAAACCTTCTCATCACTCATCTCAGCCTTGTTACCTCAACTTCACTTGCTCATCTAAACACGCCCGCTTCCGAGGCCACATCTCAGTCCCAGATTACCCACCGCAAGTTTCCGACCTCTAGACATCTCTGGTTGTATTAGGAAATTCAATTATGACTTGCTGTTGCTTCTATGACCTGTAGACATGCCAGGCTCCAAAGAAATGGTGCATGAGTGCTTCTGACTGACTCTGTTAAGGTTGGGAGGAAGAGGGTGTAGTGGTGGCGCTAGCGCCGCGCTATGCGTACCTGCCATAACAAGACAGTAGTCGTCAACTGCAGCTTTCTGCTGCCGCGTGCCCTTTACAAGCCTGAGCAGTCACTTCGTACGACACTTCCAAGACTCGCCTTCTGACCCAACAACTCAACGTCATCTTCTGGAGGAGACACTTGAGCTTCCACTGTCGAGTAAGCCACAGCAGCAACATTCTACTACCCACTACCAGGACTATCAAGAAACTTTCCCCACTCCAGTCCCCGAGAGTCTGATCGTGAGACCATGCCAGCTGCGAGTAGCAGTGAGAGCGGCTCCGGCAGCTCCGTCAAATCCGTCAACTCCAAACCCAGCACCCCAACCACCACACCTTCAGGGTCTGTCCGCACCACAACCCCCCAGCGTAGCTTCAGCCCATCACTGACCAGTGCCGTGCAGTCTCAAAGCCGCCCCGCCCTCCTCCGACCTCATCCCCACCCCGCTCGCGCAGCTCAAGCTCGACACCGAGGAACGCAACAAGAGAGAGAACCGCCACATGAGCGTGCTCAAAAATCACATGCGCGAGAATACCCGCGCGCTCAACTTGACAGAGAAGGAGCGCGACGAGGCAATCAAGCAGCTGGGCTCACTGGAGACCCAGAAGCGTCAGCTGGAAGAGGAACTGCAGCCGCTGGAGAGGAAGAAGCGGCAGCTGGAGACACAGATAGAGGTATCAAAGAAGCGGGTGAGCACGAACGAGATCACCACGATGATCATGAGGCAGGAGGACCCTGTGGGATGTCTGGAAGAGGTGGCAGGAAGGTTTGGGAGGAGGTTGGAGAAGCCACTGGTGCTGAAGACGGAGGAGGAGGTGACGACGCCGCTGGCATCCTCCTCAGCCTCCGCCTTCGAGGGGAAGCGGCCGGTTCGAATTGTAAGGCGACGAGGGACGAGACCTGTGGATAGTTATTTGGTCATTGACGAGGCTAAGCTCAGGCGACAGAGACTCTCGGCTGCTGAGGAAGAAGCTTTGCGGGCCTCCATTGCGCCTACTCCGTCGCAAAATCATTCGGACACTAAGCAGGCCGCTTCCGAGTAGAAGCTTGGGAACATTGGTTAGCACTGGTGATCACGCGTGGCAGATGGAACATTGGGGTTCTGGATCATGATTTGATACCCTCATGGCGTTTTGGAGTTTCAGAAAACATGCAAATATAGCTGCATGGCTGGTGGAGTCAAACTTGTGGTGGGAACAAAATTGATCACAAAGACAGGTGGACCCGATATATGATTGGATGATGTTGTCTGTGCGGTTTGCATATATCAGGCAACAATGCGTTAAACAGGAAATCCGACACCTGCCCCGATTCTTGCGGCTGCCACTAAAAAAATAACGAAATGTGATAGAGTTTCTGTCCCGCCATATCAAAGTGTCTCCAACCCGACAAGTGGGCACGAAAAGGAAGTTAGGCGGACGTGTCCTCACAATCATTCACTTCCATAGAACCAACCATATTCTGGAGTTCTCCATAACTGGCGGTGATGTAAGAGCCGACGTATATACGTTACTACTATCTCAGCGAATACACAGATCTAGACAATGACCTCGCCACTTACTTCCGCAAGACCGATACTACCATTGTTGAGAACTTGGGCGTAGATAGACCAAAGCCCTCCGCCGACATTAACCAACATCTGACAATTGCGCATAGAGGGAACGACGAGGTGGAAATGAAGGTGGCTATCAAGCAAGTCAGTATTGAAGCGGCTGAAGGCGAGAAACTGCGTACGGACGCTTGCTCTCAGCACTGGTTGACCAAGGAAGCGAGGTTGGTCGGCAAGTGCAATTCGTACGAGAGGTTCAAAGACCACCTTGAAGAAAAGAATACCAAGGCTGAGTTGACGCTGGATGAGGACAATGCTATCATACTCGAGGATACCGAGCGCGTGAGGAAGGGCGTCAGTTACGTCGAGATCGGTGCTAACAGCTCCTTCGTTGAAGCTTCTGCTCGCATAGGGAAGACAGCACAGCTTGAGGCGGACGAAGCTCAGAGTAGACTCGAGGTAGAGAGAAGGAGACACGGCGACGATTCTTGGGCCGGAGAGTTGGAAGACTGCCGGAAGGACATGGACGACTCCAAGGATTCCTGGCGCACGTGCGTGGGTGTTGCTCTTAGGAACACCGGTGTGAGTGTCAGTGAGGCATTTACGGACAGCAGTGAGTGTGATGGTTGTTGGTGGCAGCACCTGAAGGCGTCCGAGTGCAAACGAAAAAGCTTGGCGTCAGCGTCAAATCTGCAGGACTTCATTCACAAGTGAACCAAATGGAAGCCCGGGCGGCCGTGGGACGGGCGCTCGGGGTATTTATACTGCCAGCTCGCGTCGAACCTCCGGCGGCCCACCCTTACCTTGACATCAACCTCCGGCGCCGCCCATGCCCACACACGCCCAAACGCACACCGGCAACGACCCGCGCCTTGCCACCGTCGTCCTCACCATGGCTGATCCAAGACGCGTAAGCTGCGCCTGCCTTTGATCTTCTCTCGCCGGTACTTACCGCAGACCCAGCCCACCGCGAACCACAGCTCACAGCCCCGCAACAATGGAGTAAACACCGGACCACCTGTGCGCGCACCAGCCCAACCAAGCTCTCACCCCATCACCGGAGTTCGCAGGAGAGTAAGTGGCCCCCGTTTTGGCGGTCCAGCATATGCCCGTGTTGACTTCGAATCCCCCTTCTGACCGCTTATAGCCTTCCAATCAGCCAGCTGTCCCCAGCGGTAGCCAGAGTGCCCAGCGCCAGCATCCTTTGCCACCACGTCCCAGCGGGAACTCCTTCAGCAGTCCTGGACAACGCCAGTATCCCATGCCGCCGCCTCCCAACAGGCACTCCGTCAACAGTCATGGACAGCGCCAGCAGCCGGCCGTCAGGGTCAAAACCGAGGCATCCCCCGACAGCAGCCCGGTGCAATCTGTAAGTCAACGAGTCCAGCCTAACTCTAGCCAGCCTTACTGAGACGATATCAGTCCCCGTTCGTGCGCAGGCCCAGTGCCAGCACCCAACAGCGCTCAAACCCACCTACCCCCCGCCAGTCCACTGCTGCCACAACTCGTAGCAATACCCCTGCTGCCACCAAGCCGGTCGACTTGACCACAACACCGACCGCCAACACGCACAAGCGAAAGTCCCCTCCGACCACCTCGCAGCAACCGTCATCATCCAAGGCCCCGCGCACCTCTCCAGCCAAACCCACCCAACAGCAATCCCCAACCCCCGCATCCACCACCACACCAGGACCGCGCACCACCACCCCCACCGCTCCACCCAGCACTCCAGCCGCCGCCACCAGCACACCCACCACCACCACCCCTCCCCCACCCACGCCCCTCACCGCCGCCTACCTCACCACCCTCGAACGCACCCTCCTCCACCGCCGCACCGCCTCCACCCACGCCCTCACCGCCTCCACCGCCCGCCACGCCGCCGCGTCCGCACGCTCCCAGCGCGCCCGCTCGGCCGAGCGCGCGGCGCGCGCGCAGATCTCGCGGCTGTTCCTGCAGTCGCAGGTGCTGGACGAGCGGGCGGGCGGGCACGGGCGGGTGGCGCGGGAGGCGTCGGCGGAGGCGCGGGCGGCGGGCGAGGCGCGCGACGCGGCGGGGCGGGCGGTGGAGGGGGCGGAGGGGGAGCTGATGGCAATTGCGCTGGGGAGGATGATGGCGAGGTTGGTGGGGAGGGGGGATGGGGCGGAGGTTTGGGCGAGGGCGGAGGGGTTGAGGGAGGTTTTTTTGAGGGAGGGGGAGGAGGGGCGAGGTGTGGGTTGGGAGCAGGGAGATGGAGAGGGAGAGCGGGAGCGGGAGGGTTGAGAGGTGGAAGGTGGTGTGTTGTTGATGGGGTTGTGGAGGTTTATTGGGATTGCGGAGGTTGATGGCGGTGGAAACTGAGGGTCTGGACAAAAATTGTGTGCTTGCTTGCATGGCGGTTATGATGGCTCCTCGGGAGCGGCAAAAGCTTCTTATGACTTTCAACTGGATAGACAAAAGCGGACGATAGAGGAAAAGTATATAAGGATAATGTTGTACCTGAAAGGTAACCACCAACGAAAGTCAGGAACGAGACAATTAGGAGAGCTCCGCACCTACACTGACTTCTACCTTGTCCAAGCTGTCAGATAACCCTGACGAGCGGTGCGCACAACACGCCCACTCCTCTCCCCTCCCCGCATGACGACATAGCACCGCGCGTAGCCCACAGTGGAGCAGCAGACCCACAAACCCCATCAGGTGCGCACTCACTCGTATCAGTCATATCGTCCGCGGTATATGCTTGGCAGCGCGTGCGCACGCATGCACGCAAGGCAAGCTGCCGACCGGCTGCCGCATTCGACAGCCGGCTTGGCCCCATCCGACAACTGTTACCCTCGGTCTCGGTTGATGTACGGGGCAGTTGGGAAGCGCGCCCCGCCACCGCCAATGGGAAGCGGCGCGATGGCAGCTGCGCTGCGCACGCTCGTTAGCGTCGGAGCTGGCCCGGCGGATTGGCTGTGGTCCGCGTTGCACCCACAGGCAGGACGATCGCAGTGCTGGAGGGAGGTGTTTGTTTCTGGCTGGTCGGGTGGAAGAAAACACCTGCGGAAAAGGCTGTTAGCGATGTCAGTGAGGGTTTGCCAGTCCGCGCCGCGCATGTCTTGCAGCACGCGCGGGAGCTTAGCGCCTGGCCACGGGTTCGGGTTGGCCGGCTGCTAATCGTCGGTTTGGCCGGAGACAGAGTAGAGGGGAGCACGTCCCAGGCGCTCGGATGGCCGATCCCCGCTGCAGATCCCCCACCACACGGGTCCAGCCTGCCCCGCAATCACAATGGGCGGATCCGGGGTGGCTATAAGAAGCGATGCCGTCCATTCTAGGCGGCTGTGTTTAATTGACCGCGTCAACCAAATCTCTTTGCTTTTCTTTGGCTGATACCCCTTACTCCGCATCAATCTCTCCGTTTTGCATTGGAATCTTGCCAGACATGTCGGCAGCACGGGCCATCGTTTCGCGCGGCCCTCTCAACGACGGCGGCTGGAAGATCGAGGACGTGAAGTTGCGGGAAGTTGGAGACGATGAGCTGCTAGTCAGGATCGTTGCTTCAGGAATTTGCCACACCGATATTCTGTTCGGAGGCTTGAAGGAGGGACCTGGCGTTATCTATCCCTCGGTCAAGGGGCACGAAGGTGCGTTGTTTCCCTATACCACCTGGCCCAGCTTCCGCATCTCCCAGGAAGTCAACACTGACGTAGTGAACCAGGCGCTGGCTATGTCGAGAAAGTCGGCAAGAACGTCTCTGTCGCCCAAGCAGGCGATCCTGTCCTCCTTTCCTTCACCTTCTGCAACGAGTGCCAGATCTGCCAGGCCGGCCATCCGGGCCATTGCGTCAGGTTCGGCGAGCTCAACTTCGGCGGATGCCCCTGCTTCCACTCCTCCACCACCGCGGCATCAGATACACCAGACCTCCAGGGTAGCTTCTTCGGCCAGTCGAGTTTTGCCAGCAAGACAATCGTCAAGTCAACATCCGTGGTCAATGTGAAGGGACTAGTCAGCGACGAGGAGCTCAAGCTCTTCTCGCCGCTCGGATGCGGCATCCAGACCGGCAGCGGCACCGTCATCAACGTCGCGCAGGCAGAGCCGCAGGATACTGTTGCCGTCCTGGGGCTCGGCGGTGTCGGCCTCAGCGCCATCATGGTAGGTTGACCAACCACCACCACACAGCAACTCAACTGACAACGAATCCCAGGCTGCCAAGCTGAGAGGCTGCAAGACCATCATCGGCATCGACAAGATGGAGGACCGCATGGGCATCGCCAAGGAGCTCGGCGCCACGCACACCATCAACACCTCGAAGCTGGCCGACCTGACCGACGTCATCACGGCCGTGCAGGACGTCACCGACGGCTACGGCACGTCCGTCACCGTCGACACGACCGGATTCCTGCCGCTGATCCAGAAGGCCATGGACTTCACGCGCCTGAAGGGCAAGCTCATCCAGGTCGGTTCGACGCCGTTCGACGCGAAACTCGATATCCACATCTTCCCCTTCATGGTTGGCGGCAAGCAGTATATCGGCGCCGTCGAGGGCGATGTCGTGCCACCCAAGTACGTTCCTCAGATGATCGAGTGGTACAGGAAGGGCCAGTTCCCGGTGGACAAGCTGGTCAAGTTTTACAAGGCCGATGATTGGCAGAAGGCGGTCGATGACATGCACCACGGGCACACGGTCAAGGCTGTGATTACGTGGTAGTGTGGTTCGTCGTTTGATTTGATATGCGAGGCATGACGTGAGATATCCAGTAGACTGGTGGTTAGCGTGGGTCTTTGTATCTGTATAGCTTTGAATGATAACGCGTACGCGTTTCTTACACATGAATGTCTCGACAGCTGTCGGGGAGGGGTGGTGAATCGGGAGCAAGCGAAAGCTTCCTGAACGCGTCTGGTAGCGTCAAGCGTTGTATACACGATCAGACGGTAAGGTATTGTAGAATTACACCCGGGACTGAAGCATTCACCCGACGCAAGTGGGTGCAGTAAGCAGTTCACAAATCTCATCCCACGATGTCGCTACTACCCAATGGGATCCTGATGATAGGGACGTGTGTTGTCGAAGGATTGCCATGATCTGACAGCAGATGATGGGTGTGTGGACGCGTCTGGTGAGGGCAAGCATTGTATATGGGGGCGTATATGCATGCCAATGGGCTGTGGAGAGGTGTGGCACCATGGTGGGACAGAGATCAGCAGTGTAAACAGTCCGATGTGCGCAGGAAGACGCGTCGAGACGCGTCTGATACATTCGGACATTGCGGATATAGCTTGGCCTACGGTGATCGGCTCGGAGGAGGGGCGGCTTCGGGGACAGTGCGACGGACCAAGGCTTTCACGAGGGACGGTAGCGCGGGATCCGGGTGGGACGGGGCGACAGTCACGTAATTTGTTGCAAGAGCTGACAGAGGAAGCTCCGCCGTCGGACGGCTCGATGCTGGGGCCATGATGCTGCGGCTGGCCGGGTTGGGGCAAGAGCTGGTCCGGAATGGCCGCAACGAGCTCCACCAAGCAGGCTTTTCAGGCCAGGGCGTGGGCGCAGGACGGCCGAGACCCGATATCGCGCAGGACGAACGCGGTGGTCCAGGCGCCAGGGCGGCTGGGGGCAGGCAGCGGTCACGTTGGGCGTGTGGGAGCGGAGGGCGCGCGTGCAGGGGCGTTTTGTGTTTTGCCCGTCGCGTCGCGTCCATGACAACTAGCGCGTCGCTTGGCGCGAGGCATTCAAAAGCCGCCGCGTTCTCTGCATCCACACACCCCATCATCGCATCCTCACCACTGCATTTTTGCACACACGCGTCTTCTCTCTGCTCAAGCCTCTTCTCAATTGTCCTTCTGCAGAGCATTCGCCATGTCCGCCCACGTCACCCCGTCCAAGAAGGTGCGTGCTGTCGCCACTGCCAGGCATCGGCGCCTCATGCAGCTTGCAGCTACCCTTGCATGTACCTGGAGCTAACACCGCGACGCAGGCTGCTTCTGCCATTGCCGACTTCAACATGAATGACACCCCCGCGAAGAAGCTGGACTTCTCCGGCGAGTGGGAGGACGACAACGTCGCCCGTCCCGTCAAGGGCATCCCCGACCTCCCCGAGATCGAAGACGACGTCAAGCAGCCTTCCACCGCACCCACAATCAAGAAGGAGGAGGCCCACGAGCCGCTGCTGCAGGAGAACCCCCACCGCTTCGTGCTGTTCCCCATCAAGTACCACGAGGTGCGTGTTCCCCGACGCGTCGCGCGTCACGCGTAAAGTGCTTCTCCAGCCACTAACAACACCACAGATCTGGCAGATGTACAAGAAGGCCGAGGCTTCCTTCTGGACCGCCGAGGAGATCGACCTGTCCAAGGACCTGCACGACTGGAACAAGCGCCTCAACGACGATGAGCGCTTCTTCATCTCCCACGTCCTCGCTTTCTTCGCCGCGTCGGACGGTATCGTCAACGAGAACCTCGTCGAGCGCTTTAGCTCCGAGGTCCAGGTCCCCGAGGCTCGCTGCTTCTACGGCTTCCAGATCATGATGGAGAACATCCACTCTGAGACATACTCGCTCCTCATCGACACGTACATCAGCGAGCCCAAGCAGCGCAACTACCTGTTCAACGCCATCGACAACAGTATGTTATACAGCCTTGGTAGACGTGATGAACGGATCACTAACGCGTCATAGTTCCCTGCATCAAGAAGAAGGCCGACTGGGCCCTGCGCTGGATCTGCGACAAGAACTCGACGTTCGCGTCGCGCCTGATCGCCTTCGCTGCCGTCGAGGGTATTTTCTTCAGCGGTTCCTTCGCGTCCATCTTCTGGCTCAAGAAGCGCGGTCTGATGCCCGGCCTTACCTTCTCCAACGAGCTCATCTCTCGTGACGAGGGCATGCACACCGACTTCGCCTGCCTGTTGTTCTCCCACATCAAGACCAAGCCCAGCCCCCAGGCTGTCCAGGACATCATCACCGAGGCTGTCGAAATCGAGAAGGAGTTCCTCACGGACGCTCTGCCCGTCGCTCTCCTGGGCATGAACGCCAACCTCATGTGCCAGTACATCGAGTTCGTCGCCGACCGCCTGCTGGTGGCACTCGGCAACAAGAAGTTCTACAACTCGACCAACCCCTTCGACTTCATGGAGAACATCTCGCTCAACGGCAAGACCAACTTCTTCGAGAAGCGTGTTGGCGATTACCAGAAGGCGGGTGTCATGGAGAAGAGCAACAAGAAGGCCGAAACGCCGTCCGGCGAGCCGGCCACCGTCTCGGGCGACTTCTGCTTCGACGAGGACTTTTGAGCGGGTCGCGTCGATGATTTCCTTTTGTGCGCTCTATATCCCTTGTATCTGTATACTCGTTCTCCCCTTCACTGTTCGCATTTACTTTCTGGACCGGCAGGGCGCGGGTAGCATTGGGGCACTAGAGCCGGACGCGCGTCACAGCGCGTGCATTCATCTCAGCTTTTTCACGTAGGGAGGATACATGACGGCGTTCACGGGAGCAGCAGGGCGGGCATGCTTGGAGTTTCTGTTTTTAGGATAATGATTCGTGCGATCGATCGCAGAAGAAACGTAGATACCACCAATTGACGCAGTCATCGGAAGCAAGTTCACGAGGGCGCAAGTGAAGACAGCCGGAAACATGGCCAAGACGGTGCCGGCGGAGGGCGGCACAGCGCATGCGAGGGGCGGTCTGCCGTGCGAGGAACGACGGCGGCGGCGCGGAGCGCGATGCGGATACGACGCGTTTCGGCGGAAGCGAGGTGCGCGCGCATGGTGGAGAGCGCGAGCGCCGAGCGACGACGTCACTGTTTGTCGAGGCACCAGCCCCCAAACACCGGCTCGCAATGTAACGCGGAATTGCGTCTCATTTGCAACGTATTAGAAAACAACGACTCACAATCACCTGGCCCGCACCCCAGGACTATGCCCACGGCCACGCAGCGCAGCGGACAGCGGCTCTCGCCACCCTGAAACACCCATTATGAGCCAGGTGCCCCAGAGCCTAAGCTTGAGCGCAGCTTCCAGAGTACACAGGCCACTCCACCATGCAGGACGCACTGCCCAAGATTCGCGTCACAGACCCGCATAGCCGCGACTCTGTGCCGCTGAGCGCGTCGCCCGCGTCGCCGCAGCCGTCGCCGCACGATGTGAGCGAGGAGGAGCGCAGCGTGACGCCCGTCTCCAGTACGCGCACCGTCCCGTCCTCGTCGCCGTAGGGAGCCGCCCGCTGACTGTGGATCCCCCGCAGCACGATCGAAGTCGAGCGGCAAGGCGTCGCCCACCAAGCTGCATCGCGCAGCCGGCACATCCGCGTCGCAAGCCCACGGCAAGCCCGCGCAGGATGGCAACGGCGGCAATGGCGACGTCGACCAGGCGCCGATTGACCCCCTATCGCAGGTGCGCGCGCGCAGCAATTGAGATCTGCACGCGAACAATGCTGACCCTCCTCCGCTCAGCAAATATTCAAGCGCACCCAGACCTCCGCCGACGTCTTCCAGAAGTTCCGTCCGACCGCCGACGATCCCTCGTCCCAGGCACGACCGTTCACTGCCGACGGCTCGGCTGGCCCGAAGGCCATCAGGGATCAGAACCGCAGCGATGCCATCTCGCTTGCCCCGTCGAAGAAGTGAGCCGAGCCCTCCTGCACCGTCCAGCATGCGCGCCAGTCGTATTCGCACAATATCCGTATCTACAGAGCGCCCGCTTGGCGTGGCTTATATTGCGCTAGTCATGTCAAACGTAAGCGCAGGGCTGAGGCCATGCTGACACCCCGTTTTAAACAGGAAGGGAGTCTCGTTTCTGAGTCGCATTATCGGAAATAAAAAGAAGCAGGATGGCGAGACCTTCCCCGACGATGCCGCGAGCGAGTATCGACCCGAAGGCATGGACGCCGAACTCTTCTCCCAGCCCATCGACAACAGCATCGGCTACAGCCCGCGCCACCCCCAGCCGCCGGGCTACATCAAGATCCGCTCCAAGTTCAAGAAGGAGCGCGAGTTCGACCGCGTCTTCCTGGCCCAGCAGCTGCGCACCAATGCTCCGCCTGCCCAGGACGAACAGCGCCCGTCGACGAGCGCCGGCGCCGTCCCCACCGCGAACCACCCGAGGACAGCCAACACCAACGAGAGGCCTACCTGGGCGCTAGAGTTCAGCAAGGATGGCAAGTACCTGGCTGCCGGTGGTCAGGACGGCATCCTCCGCGTGTGGACTGTCATCTCCAACCCAGAGGAGCGGACCGCACACGAGATTGCCGAGGCGGGAACCCAGAAGGATGGGCAGGGACTGCATGTAAATGCCCCTGTGTTCCAGAAAAAGACACTGAGGGAGTACACGGGTCATGAATCGACCATCTTGGATCTGAGTTGGAGCAAGGTACGTCAGCACTAACTACGTGTTGTCAGCAAGTCTGACATCAGCAGAACAACTTCCTTCTTTCGTCGTCGATGGACAAGACTGTTCGCCTGTGGCACGTCAGCCGTGCCGAGTGTCTGTGCACCTTCAAGCATGCCGATTTTGTCCCCTCCATTCAATTCCACCCGAAGGATGACCGTTTCTTCCTGGCCGGATCGTTGGACAGCAAGCTCCGCCTCTGGAGCATTCCCGATAAGACTGTGGCTTTCTGGAACCAATTGCCGGAGATGATAACCGCGGTTGCTTTTACGCCAGATGGGAAGACGGCTATCGCTGGCACACTCAACGGTCTCTGTATGTTCTATGATACAGAAGGGTTGAAGTACCAAACACAGATCCATGTGAAGTCGTCTCGCGGGAAGAACGCTAAGGGAAGCAAAATTACAGGGATCCAGGCCACATCCGTGGGGGCCGGGACAAGTCTTGGCGATGTAAAGCTGCTGATATCAAGCAACGACTCCCGGATTCGTTTATACAGCTTACGCGACAAGGGACTTGAAGTAAAGTTCCGTGGCCAGGAGAACAATTTCAGTCAGATTCGAGCATCCTTCAGTGATGACGCCCAATACGTCATCTGTGGTAGCGAAGATCGCAGAGCTTACATCTGGTCCAACGGAGCCCTGGAGGGCGAGAACAGGAACCAGCGCCCAGTCGAGATGTTTGATGCGCACAACTCCATCACCACATGCGCCATCCTCGCCCCGACGAAGACGCGCCAACTGCTCAGCTATTCCGAGGATCCGGTTTACGACCTCTGCAATCCTCCACCGGTCACGCTGGTGAGCAGGACAGAATCACTGTCGTCGAGACCAACGTCTGAGGTTGGAAGTGTGCAAGGAGGGGCACCATCCGTCCGGAATAAGAGAGCTGAGGGGACGCCCGCGTACCTAGCGCGCTCAGCACACCCAGATGGACAAATAATTGTGACGGCCGACTACCAGGGCAACATCAAGGTCTTCCGTCAGGATTGCGCATTCGCGAAAAGGAAGAGCGTCAATGACAATTGGGATGCCTCGTCAGTATTTTCGAGGAAGACGGCCGGATCCGGCGTTCGGCGCAGCAATTCCACAAAGACGCGGGCCAGCAGCAGGAAGCGGCGCGACTCCACGGCAACAACAGCAACTACGGGTACGGATAGGATTCTGTCATGGCGGCAGAATATCTCCAGCTCTAGCAGTCTCAAAGATGGGAAGGCCGGCAAGGGAGACCGTGGCATATCTCCTGGCAAAGTTTCAATGGCTTCATCGGCCAAGTCGTCAAAGGCTCAGCTTCCCGAGATGCCGCCTCTACCACACCGGACTACCAACGACAGCATCCCCTCGATTGCCACGACGGATTCTCCACCGAGGCCAAGGACGTCAGGCGGGGCGTTGGGTTCGCAATCACAGCCGCACTTGCCACCGCCGAGCGAGAATCCGATGTGGGTTCACGGCGAGCAGTCGTACGCTTATTACAATCAAGACACATGGCGCAACCAACTGGAGAGCTCCAAGCTACAACCGCCGTTGACCAAGAAAGAGAGTATTGTGAGTCAGTTAAGCAGTGAGGAGAGCAGTGTAGAAGAAGGGGGACAAGGCCTGGAGTGCAAGAAGTGCGGTTGCAGAAAGTTCAACACAAAGGTGACAGGCAAGAGTAATGCGTTTATTTGTACGAATTGCGGAAAGGCGGCATCGTAATTGGATTGCAGTTGGGATTGGACTTGATGCACGTCTGTTGATTTGGTTGATGAATGGGATTTTGGTTGACGGTTGGATTGTGCTATGTCTTGATAGTTGGATCTGAAGTCAGTAGATGAATTGAAACACATTGAGTCTCACTTTGGCGGATTTGTAACGCTTGTTGATTGATAAGCGGCCGCGTTGCGGCGGGTGAGGTGATTTCCTGATCGGGATAGCAGCTGTAGTTGAAACGTTGCGTCTTCGATCCTGACTAATCAGGCTGAGGATAGCTATCCGCTTGGCCACCTCGACAAGCTATCTGTCCCCCGACATCCTCCAGATTGATTTCTGGACAATCCACCAGCCCTTTTCCTTCCACCAACACACCAACACCCGGGACCGCCTCACGGACGACCCTCCGATCGATTGAAACCACAAAACACCATGGTCCGCCTCAACACTCTTCTGGGCGGGCTCACACTGCTCGGCGCCGCGGCGGCGTCGGCGGTGGTAGACCTCGTTCCCGACAACTTCGACAGCATTGTGCTCAAGTCGGGCAAGCCGGCGCTGGTCGAGTTCTTCGCGCCGTGGTGCGGGCACTGCAAGAACCTGGCGCCCGTGTACGAGGAGCTGGCGACGACGCTGGCGCACGCCTCGGACAAGGTCACCATCGCCAAGGTCGACGCCGACGACCACCGCAGCCTGGGCCAGCGCTTCGGCGTGCAGGGCTTCCCGACGCTGAAGTGGTTTGACGGCAAGAGCGACACCCCGGAGGACTACAAGGGCGGCCGTGATCTGGAGAGCCTGGCCAGCTTCATCAAGGAGAAGACGGGCGTGAAGCCGAAGACCAAGGCGAAGGCGCCGAGCGAGGTCGTGATGCTGGATGACAAGAGCTTCAAGGAGGAGATCGGCGGCGACAAGGACGTCCTCGTGGCGTTCACCGCGCCGTGGTGCGGACGTGAGTGTCCATCCTTCCCTCAAAGCTCCCCCACCCACCCCACACGCTAACCCGCCACCCCCCATCCAGACTGCAAGAGCCTCGCGCCCACCTGGGAGACCCTCGCCCTGGACTACAAGCTCGAGCCCACGGTCCTGATCGCCAAGGTCGACGCCGAAGCGCCCAACGCCAAGGCCACCGCGCAGGACCAGGGCGTCAAGTCGTACCCGACGATCAAGTTCTTCCCGCGCGGCAGCACCGAGCCGCAGGACTACGAGGGCGGCCGCACCGAGGCGGCCTTCGTCAGCTTCCTCAACGACAAGGCCGGCACCCACCGCGCGCCCGGCGGCGGCCTCGACGCCACCGGCGGCACCATCGAGGCGCTCAACGCCGTCGTCGCAGAGTTCAAGGGCGCGTGGGACAAGGGCGTCGCGAAGGCCAAGGAGGCCGCCAAGGCCGCCGAGGGCACGTACAAGGACTACTACGTCAAGGTGTTCGAGAAGCTGAGCGCGAATGCCGGCTACGTGGACAAGGAGCTGGCGAGGCTGGAGGGTATGCTGAAGAAGGGCGGGCTGGCGCCGGAGAAGGTGGATGATTTGACGAGCAGGACGAATATTCTGAGGTTGTTCAAGGGTGAGGAGGAGAAGAGCGAGTTGTAAGGGATCTCGCGGCTTGGTAACAGGGCCTGTGGGCGCAGATATGGATGTAAAAAGCTAAGAGCGACTGCATTCTGGTGGAATGGAAGCTTTCGTGGGAAGCAATTGGGAGTCAGTGGAGGAGAAAAACGTCGAGTAAAGAGGAAAGGAATTGTAGGACAGGGATGTAGTAGTCTTTGGCTAGGAAATGTGATGCGATACGACATATCATTGTGCACTTGGTTGAGATGCAGTTGCAAATACTTGTTCGAGTGTCGCCGTTGGATACTCGCCTGAGTGTCAATGTCAGTGGGTCGCGCAAAGAGTTGTGCTCCCAGCCGACAGACCGCGTCGGCTAAGCAAACTTGCATGGGTAGTTAACGCATCCGTCCGGGTGTAGAACATTTCGATTCTATTACCAAAGCCATGTGGATGATGCTTCAACCCCCCATGAGCGAGATTTGTTTGAGTTGAGGCCCCCCATTCCTAAGGTCCAATGCTCCTGTGTCCGGATGGAGATACAAACTACCTGTGCAAGTAGCTTACTGATTCCACAAAATTACACGGCTTGCGGGGTGGCGATCAAATCTGATGCTGGTAATTCTGATTTCAAAGTATCTGAAAAGCTTGCTTAGAGTTTGTTGAAATCTAGCATGAGGTAGATAAGGGGATAAGGGAAGTAACTCCCTTTCTCCGCCTCTCTGATGCTAGGTGGCTCTGGATGAAGGTACACGTGATGTTCCAACCAGTTTACTGGCATTTTACGCCTGCTTTTGGCTCAAAAATCTGATTTCTACTTTGCTTCACTCACAAAGATGAACCTTTCAATATGGAAGCATGTATTGATGGTATACTTCCCCATGTCATGGTCTTACTCAAAATTTGCGAGCGATTTTTCGGAAACAGCGTCCTTCGTCTTCAGAGATTCCTTCTTCTGTTTGACCCGTTTTTGTTGGAGATCATAAGCCCATCCTTCAGGCATGCTGATGACCCTTTTGACCTCATATCTTGTTGGCCGCCAGGATTCCTCCAGCTTTACCTCATCTCCTATTCCAAACTTCGGCTCCTACATACCAGTAGGTTAGGCTGTGTCGCGCATTTCTAGAGTAAACTAACCGTATATCTCCTGAGCGAAATTGCTTTTATATCCTTCTTAGAAGAGTTTCCATTCAACTCGAGGTCATAGCGCCAGCCAGGATCAGTGAGGTTCTGTTTCCCGCAGGACACAACGTATGGCTCGATTATGTGATCATTTTCTCCTTCGTTGTGGACAAGCAGGACTTCTTCTCCTTTCGAAAATCTGCTTTCTGTGATCAATAATTAGCACCAACCCTCGCGCCTCATGAGCTCTACACGATTGTCAGCACTCACTATGCTGCGAAGATTCTTCTCCTCTATCTCTTCCTTGATTGATTTCTCTTCCCCTTCCTTGCGAATCTTGTAAACGGCATATCCACCACGATAGGAGTGTGCTGAAACAATATAGAAGGATTCTTTCGGAACGGATGACTTCAGGCAGAAGACTGTTTGATTGACCTTGAACTTGAATACCTGAAGGAACAGTATCAGCACTTCGTGACTCAAACTCAGCACAATTCACATAACTGCCGTTTTTCCCTCTTCGTTGATTTTTTCTTTGATGATGACATTTCTTTCGGTCCTTTTCTTGTCTCTTCTCCTGGCAGGGCGTGGGAGCAATTCTGCAACGCGATTTTTGCTCTTGAGGGACTTAGCACAGATTCTTGACGCGAGACTTGTTCCCACTTGCATTCATTCTCTGATTATATGCTCGATTCAAGAATTGAATGACAGTGCCACGTGGTCTCTATGGATACGAAACACCAGTTGAACACCGATGAAGTGGCAAGTCCTTGGCAAGCCATCGAATGATCATATGATGTGACAGCCAGGCTGAACGTGAACAAATTCGGACATCAATGCATACCACGTCATACATGCATACCATGTCATACATGCGTCTTCGGCATGTGAATGCCCGAAGTTGCTTACGGGAATTTCCACAAAGTATACCATATGGAATGGCTGCAGCATGCGTTTCGTGCTCTTGGAGTTTTCATCGGAGGCCGTGTGCCACACACGATACATCTGCCCATCCGACAAAGGTTTTGTCTGTCTTTTGTGCCTACCTTTGATAACTTCACCTGTGGCGTAACAAAGGAGCGCTTTCAATGGCAACAAACAATAACAGTGCGATTTTTGTAATAACTCTACCAACTTTACGCAGCGATTGATTTTGAGCGCAGCTGGAACAAGCTCGCAGGGTTCCGAATCCCTACGGCGTCCATTCAGACCAATCAGATCCTTCATCGCCAAACTTTTGGGGAGTGAGATGGGCGGCCCAAGAGAAGATCTTGAAGCAGCACAGAGTCCTATTGGGTATCCTCGGTTCGCGGAGCAGCTCTCTCAAGATTCGAGTGTACAGCTGTTCCCACGCTTTAAGCGCGCGAGAATGCGCTTGATACTTGCAATGCAGTATCGGGTCGCGAAACTTGAGAAGGAGCTTGATGACTTGGATCAAAGTTATAAACGTCAATCTCTTCAGATCCATCTCACAAGTTTTGAAGGCAACAGCTTGGACAGAGACACAAAATTGGCAGAGCTCAACTTTGCACTTTTCGAATACGGTAAGTAGTATTTGATTGATGTGTCCCAACAATATGTCGTTGGTACTGTTGAGAAAAATTGAAGTTGGGGGGCTAATTTCACTCGCAGACAACCTTGCGCAAAGAACTGCATGGGCGATGAACATGCCTGATGTTGAGAAAAGAGACCTTGAGAATGCCAGGTACTGGAGAACAGTTACTAGTGTCGCCAAGGATGAGATCGAGTACACTGAAGGAAGCACACGAGATGTGATGCACATCGGAGTAGTGAGAGGCCGTGGCATGGAGAAGTTGAAACCGTTAGCTAAATATCTTGTGGAGACGGCTCACAAACTTCGCGAAAAGATACGTAGAGTAGCCAAGTCCTAGGGCCAGTAAGAAACCGCCTGGAATTAACAATTCAAAAGTTGATCGGAAAGGAGTACTTCTTCATATCAAATCCCGCCATTAGGGCTGTTGCCCGCGCCCTGGCCGCCGCGATGACAATTGTCGTCTTGCTGGTGCCTGTCGTCATCTTGAACTTCGTTCAAACCACGGTCTGGAAGTTTGTCGTCATTTTCGTGGCCGAAATTCTTTTCGTCTCCGCAATAGCAATGGGAAGTACGGCAGGCAGGGGCGAGATATTCGTGGGCGGTGCTGCTTACGCTGCTGTGCTTGTGGTGTTCGTTTCCCAGAATGGAATCTCAGGAAGCACGTAGACCGGATGTAGGTTCTTCTATCAACGGCAATTCTCCCGTCGCTCGCAAGAATTCTCTTCTACTTATGTTCTACTAATGGCTTAGACAGCCCATCTCGGTAGAGCCCGGCTCCGTCTATGTTGCCCGCACCTTGAACGGGTAAGAGACGCGGCCTGTAACGACACCCGCAGTATTCAAACGCTTCAACTGATGAAATGCCGCCAGCCTCTCCCACAAGTCAGGCGTTCCAATCCCAAGTTGCTGGAGAATTTCCGCCGCCACCGCATAGAGAATCTCCAGGCTGCCATCCTCAATCTTGACTGAAATTCCCACCGCACCCTTCGCACCAAGACGCCTGGTCTGCTCCGACGCACGAACGCCAATGCCATAGCACCCGTCCGCGCCGACCTTGCCAATAAGCGCCCCTCCAAACGCCTCCATGAGCACAGTACAGAACCGACCCTCTCCGCCAACAAGCTCCGGGTAGCGGGCCATCGCATTGAAGATCCGAGCCTGAGCCTGCGTTCGCGCCGGCGCACCGGCATCCAACTCCACCGCGTCCGCCGCCTCAGCAAAGGAGGCGTACATGCGGCCCAAATGACTCAGCGGAATCGCAGGCGCGGGAAGATTGCACCCGTCAATCCCCCACTTGACGTCGTCCGCACCCAACCCGCACAGGTCCTCGACAACTCCCCTCACCCGCAGCTGGATAGGGTGGTCCGGCAGGTGGTAGCCCTCCTTGGGGGCGCCCAGGGCGCGCGCGCCGGCCAGCATGCCGGCGTGCTTGCCGGAGCAGTTGTTGCACACGGCGGTGGGCGCGAAGTCCTGCTTGATCCAGGCGCGGTTGACGGCGTCGGAGATGGCGGGATGGCCGCCGCAGCGCAGGTCGTGCTCGGCCGCGCGGGCCTTGGCCAGCATGGCGCGCGCGCGCGCCAGGTGCCGCGCCTCGCTGCTGTGCGACGCGCACATCAGCGCCAGGTCGGCGTCGTCGAAGCCGAAGGCGTCGCCCAGCCCGCCGGCCTCGATGATGGCGAGCGCCTGCGCGGGCTTCGCGGCCGAGCGCGCCAGCGTCAGCCGCGCCGCGTCGCCGGCGGTGAAGAGGAGCGCGCCGGTCGCGTCGACGACGGCGGCGTGGACGGCGTGGCGGTTCTCGACCACGCCGCCGCGGTCGGTGACGACGAAGTCGTCGGGGACGGTCGTTCGGGTCATGGTGGTGTTGGTTCGAGTAAGGTCCGGGGCCGGGTCCGGGGCCGGGGCCGCTAGCGTCCTTTTCCGGGATTCCGCGGTCGTCGTGGGCGGGGGGGAGCGTCTTCACCCGGACATGGCGTCCACCGGACCACCTTTATGTATGTCAGGAAGGGTTCCAAGGGCTTGGAATCAGAGAGAAGGAAAGAGAGCATCCAAACCCTTCCTCGACGTGCAGTCCCACCGCCCGCGCATGGGTGTAAGCCGGTGACTCGAACCTTGTCCGAAATAGGAAGACCGTCTGTGAGTCAAGCACGCCCGATGCTACTGCGTTATCTTATAGAACGACGCCCGGGAAAATTACAAATTGACATTACTTTGAGTGTACTATCCTAAGTTTTACTATGTATTAGAGGGGATACGGCTGATACTTTCGTGCCCGATCAAGCACTCTAATTACCGTTCAGCTCTAAACGAAGTCACCACCCGCTGAATACATACTGGATTGAGCAATGGAGGTCCGAAGGCTGCAAAGGGCTATACAATGCACTTCGGGCAAGGAAATCAGGTTCGTTAGGCGAAAGAAAAAAAAAGCAGGATATACGACGACTAAGAGTTAAATCCAGGACCCTTGGATGTGCTAGGCTGACGTGATAACGCTGGAGCCGAACGGTAATGAACCTTCGCCGATCTCTCGGTCGCTTAACAACGGCTGATCAGCGCGCCACATACTTCTTTTGGTCTCTAATACTCCAAAACAGTGCCTGGTCATTCCCTAGAGCCCAAAAAGGCAAAAGAAACAAGGTTGTACGACGGCCGGGACTTGAACCCAGGACCTTCAGTGGACTATCAGGGACTCGTGAACTTGTGTCAACGAGACTCCTGTTAGACTGACGTGATAACCAACTACACCACCATCGCTATCGATCTTGTTAGATCAGTCCGCTATTGGTTGGGGGACTGGTTGTTGACTGACTGTCAACTATCAGTAACCTTATCAAAGATTAGTTCAAGCGGGGGAGAAGAATAAGACTAAAGTTACTCTAGTGTCACTGTATAAGAGCTAATTTTTTTTTGCCGTGCGCGTCTAAAGGAAGGGTGGCGGAGAATTAGCTATAGATGACAGTTAGATTCATGCTGTTACTGTTGTTGACTCCTGTATCCAGGTGCACTCGCGGGTCTTTCTTACGTCGGGGTGGTCGGTATGTGTTTGTAGAATATGGTGGCGCTGGCACTTTCCAAAGTTGTAGTATAAAAGTATTTACTAACCTACACCACCATCGCTATTAATCCTATTGGATTAGCTCGTTCTTTGTTGGAATACTCGTGGTTAACTGGTAACTAAGTAGTGTGTAATAAAGCCTTGCTGTTGCGTCTTACGAAACCACCTATGTGGGCAGTTAAAGCATTCATCCAGATGCTTTTAATAAGGAAGTAAAAGTACATCCGTCTCTAGACGAATGCTTCAATTACATATACGCTAGATTTGTCTCCTATTTCTTTTGCGGCTTACTATGGTGCTGGAAAAGCAGCGGATCATAACTCCAAGCAGGGAGTCTGTCTACCGGAGCAGCGAAGCCCACGCCCGAAGATAAATGAAGCCTCGTATTTGGAGGAAGAGGAAGGCTCGAACAATTGCTGTATTCATGAAGGAGAAAGCCCAAAAGAAAATGCAAATAAAATGTACAACATGTGAACCCCCAGACTCTCGTTCATCACCATTGCAAGCACTGAGCTCATACAGGTATCCAAGCTCCATCCATCGTCTGCATTGAGACGCACCACCCATAATTGGCACTTCCCGAAATCCTTCCCTCATCGTCCCTGGTCTTGTTCTTCTGATCCACTCCCTGTTCCCCTCCATCGAGCAACGGCGCCAGCAGCCAAGCCCCGTTCGCTTCAGCAGATGGCATTGAATGCACCAGCCCGTGCTCCCAGTACCAAGCTGCCCGTTCCTGACCGTTCGGAAGGACCATCGTCTGAGGCTTAGCGCCGAGCTTCAGTAATGTGCTCACGAGACTGTGGTGGCCTTGTTTGCGAGCTGCCTGAATCGGGGTTCCGTAGCGACTACCGATGAGGTTGATGTCCGCACCGTGCTCGATGAGGAGTTCAACGATCTCGGAGGAGCCGTTGAAAGCTGCATTGGCAAGCGCGGTGGCACCACACCACGATGCTCGGGTATCAATGACCTTCAAGATGCGTTCTCGAGGGTATTCCGTCAGGACCTTGCGGACGGACACGATCATTTTCTTGTCAGTGATAGCCGTCCAATTCCAGAGCGGCGAGCCTGAATATGCCTCAATGAAAGGATCACTGCCGTGCTTAAGCATGATGTCGATAGATGCAGGATTTCTTCGACCCATCAGAGGGGTGTCTCCAAAAGTGTCTTTTATGTTCGGGTCTGCACCTGCGTTAATTAAAGCTTCCAAATCCTCCGGATGATTGTCCACCTGGTATCCGTAGAGCAAATTCCGGCCATGATAATCAAGGGCGTTGATATTAGCTCCAACTTCGCAAAGCATGCGGGCGCATTTGAATTGGCCGTTCCAGGCTGCCCTGATAAGAGGCGTTATCTCTTCGACGTCTAAGGCTTCGATGTTAGCGCCCTGGTCTACAAGAACTCTTGCGGCTTTAGCCCATCCTTTTGAATAAGCCACATGTAACAGATTCTTGTGTCCATTCTCAACCCGAGTGTTGGGATCCATGCCTTCTTGTATGAGGCTGATTAGTGCTTGCTCGTTCTCCGTCCGGCATGCCATCTCGAGACGCAGTTGGTTCAATCTTGTCTTGTCCCTCATGGGGACCCCATTTTTGTATCCTCTGCGCATAGAATCCTGTCTGATAAGGTTGGCGACCTCTTCGTGCCCGTTCTGGAGGGCATTTGCCTCAGCTACCAAGCTCAATTCACACTTCTTTCCCAAGAGAAAACGAACGAGGCTAGTTGTCAGACTATTTTACTGCCTCAGATGTCACTCATTTCTCGAATCTTCTCACGGAAACATGGAAGGCATCAATCATGCCCAACTTCCTCGGATCAACACTTCCTCGGATCTCTACA